>JAQBSW010004193.1:0-72380 GCA_029291075.1 Eudiplozoon nipponicum
TCGATAGTCAGTTTGCCGTCGTACTCTTATGATGATCAAGGAAGGTCGAAACGCGTGAGTGCGTTGCAGCTGGCGGTAGTTCAGTTATGTTGTTCGACGACTGGTTAAATACAATGGGATTGGTGTTTACTTCAAGCTCGCAAACATTATTTAAAATAATGTATAATAAACCATTTCTAACAGGCGTTCAGGCTTAACTGGCTGCTATTAAATTATTATTCCGTTAGGTGTTTCACGACCAATGATTAAAATTTCATTTTGGTGATACGTTTGAATATGTGCGTTGGATGTTTGTTGTCTTATATAAAGTGCTTCGTTTATGTATATTAATTTTTGAACTACTTTTTTTAATTGACAAATTCTTCAAATTCTTTCGATGTAACTTTTCAAAAATATGCTCGGGAATTTTTGCGGTGCCAGGCAATTTTAAACACTTTTTGGTTTAGATGTTATAGTATCGTATTGATCAATTTCGTTTCCGTATTTCCAATATGTGTGCTACCGCTCATAAAAGAAAATTTTGAGACTATGAAGGATTTGAAGAGAACTGGCAATTGATGTTATCTTTTTTGCACTAGCGAAATGCCCCACCTTGATCCAAGTTAACAGCCATGCTATTTCTGACTCTTCTAGGTCACCTCTAAATGGCAATTTAGGAAAACATGTTTGACGGTAAGTTCTATAGAGCGAATCGGACGTGGTCTGATGTTGACATGTGCAAACCACTTCGGTTATTTCATTATTAGAAAAAGTTTACTCAGGTATTCTAGATCTTCCTCGATCGTTTATCTTGTACATTTCTTTGCAAAGTGATATTGACTATTCGTGAAATAAACTGGCCATTATCCATGCGATTATAATATATGCAGACCTTACTTATATATATATATATATATATATATATATATATATTGATTTTAATTGAATGTTTTTAATAAAATTCATATTACCACTCTTATGTACATAACTGGTTTATTTTTATATTCTACTCAAATATTAAAAAATGACCATATTTAAACCCACATTAATAGGTAAAATAAAAATAAATTTTGTACTTAGAGAAAGCATGAACGAGAGGAACGGCAGTTCAATCTCAATGCCCAAACATGCCTTTCTTGTGTGCATAGATCAGACTGAATTTAGCATATCCACAGAGTTTCTATGTTGCTTAATTACTTCCGATTTTGTATTAAGTTATTATCTCGCATGCCACATTTTGAGAATATAAATGCAAGGTTTCAGTGACATGTTGCGAAATTACTGATATGTATTTACCAATTAATTTAAAATTTGTTCCAATGGTCTTCTATCCCGGTAATTAAACGTCTAGCCGATCAGCCTACTCAATTTGCTCGATAACTTACGCTGTTTCTCATTAATTAATGATAAAAGCAAATGTAGTAGCTTAAAAATTGATAGTTTCGCCTTATTAAATGTGAAAATTAATACTCGTTTAACATTCTTCTGTATTAAGTGATCATTGGTTGCGCAGACGGCGATAACAATTATGTGCACAAATTTCTCACTATAAACATAGGATTGTGTAATCTAGAAAAAAACAATTCATCCAGTAAGCCCATTTTGTCCTTATTGAGAACTTATGAAGTACTTTTTAGAATTTGCCCAGGACAGGGCTCAAACATGAGCACGTCAGCTTAGGAATCTGTAGCTCTAACGACTGAGCGACATATTTTTCGCGGCAAATTCTGGACAGTACGTGGAGATTACCCACTAAGGAAAAAACAGTTTTATTGGACGAATTGATATTTTAACATTATAAAATGTATAGTTTGTACTGACAAATGTTTGTAAAAAATAGGAGCTTCGTATATATTATAATTTGTCGGACTTTGTTTTGTAAGGAATTGAGAGACTCCTCAAATTGGCTGGGAGCACCGTTTCAACAATTTGCTCGGAGATAGCATTTTCTTCTCGAAAGAGTTGGATTTGATTGAAGGAAAAAGTGTTGCATTTCTCTACCTCGAGAGTGAATTTAACATTTAGATCGGCTTCATTATCTTACATGGGATTTCGTTTGAGTATACTGCGAATGAAATGCACATTTATATATCGTTTACATACCTTTTGTAGAGTAGACACTGATCAATTATGTATATACATATGTATATACATATATATATATATATATATATATAGTCAGTAAAACCAAATATATTACAGGTAGTTACTGTTTCTTTTGCGGAGAACTAAGCCAACTCACTATTATAAATACACATATATATATATATATATATATATATATATATGTATATATACTAATCCTGCAAAGGGTACCAGCACTATGGCTATTGTGTCAGTACCTGATACAAACATTATGGTAAATAAAAGGTATATGGTCTTAACACTATGCTTCTCGAGTCGGTACATGGTACCAACAGGATGGAATTCAATGTATGCTAAAGTTCATCAAAATTGAGAATTACAACTATTTCTAAACAAGTGTTCAGTAAATCCGTACACTCTGGCCTTGATCGATATCAGTTATCACATTTCGCCATAATCATGGCTTCATTCAATTTAATATATGACAGTTAGGTACTGTATGTGCAGGATAATTAACATATATGCGATAATGTATTAGGTGTTGCGCACCTAGTAACAAATTAGTTCAACTATGAACAGAAGGATAAACCAAAGACAGCATGAAGAGAATGTATAATCTTGTTTGCAAATATTTCGTGTTCACTGGCGACTTATTAGCAAGAGACGGCATTACGCCAATTAACTTGAGGCTCATTTATTTTGATCGAGTGAGTAAGTAAAATTCAAAATTTTGTGTTTTATTTACATTTGCTTGTGTGTGTACACGCATCGAAACAATGTTTGTGGTAGACCATTGAGGCACGTTCTGTGACTGAATGCATCTGTAGTCCGATTAAGTCGCTCGGAATGATTTGCGGCCTACATGTATACTTTTCTAAATTTGACAGTGCATCAGTAGTTGGATCTCCATTACGAAAATAATTAACTTTCTTGACTTATATGTTTTAATTTTCAACGGCTACTGTATTTAATAATAATTAAATTTGACGCGTACAGCTTACGTTTAGCTGAATTTTTTTGTAGCATTTGGTAAATATGACTTGCTTTGTATACACATATCTATTGTATGCTCTGTGTAGATGCGAAAATTGAGATACCTCTCCTCGTGCATTATTAATAGTTTTCTAAGTTATATTTATGATTTAACCTTTGGCACTTTGTTTTCTTTGCGATAACTTGGGATGATAGAGCTGGCATATTTGTAGCCGCACTGTTTTATCTCCTGCGGGCACACTCTTATGCAGATTATAATGGTACTATTAAAAATTATGACTTTATAGGCCTTGGAAAAGGTGGTCATCCACATTTAGACGTACATCGTGATGATTCACTCATTACTATGATATTTTGATTCAGAATTGTCATGGAACAGTCAATTTGAGTATTCACTGGTGTTTGATATTATGCACTTCATATCTTTTTACAAGTGTTTCCGATTTTGCCAGATCAATTACACCGAAAATTGGCAGATCAAATTTGTGGCCTTATGTGACCCGTTACAAACGAATTTACCAATAATTAGAGGCCTAGGCTTTTAGGCGTCCGTGGAAAGTGTTCGCTGATCAGATTGAGCGCTTTTTTGTAATGCATTTTTAAGTGAAGTTCTAATTACGTTCGAACTTGTAGATGATTAGTGATGGGGATGACCGTGAAATCTGAACTTTAATATGCACACTTATGACTTAAAGTACATTAAAGTTGACATTTAAATTTTGTAATGGGAAAATTTGTGTTTGATACTCAGTATTGTATTATTTTATGATGGCTTGTGGCAATTACCCCCAATAAGGCAAATTGAGGTGTACCGGTCTATGGTCCTTGCCGGCTGATTGATGTTGTATGGGTTTCAATTTGTTTTTTATCGAACATTTAATGGTATTATTTACTCTGATATATTTTTCAATTAGAATAACTCTTTCTCTTCTAATTTATGTTCAGAATAAATCTACACGAAATGATTGCCCCAGTTATCCAACTGTATCTGTTTGCATGACTAAGGTGCATTAGTTTTAGTAAGGAAAATGTTGGCTCGCGCAGGTACTTTCCTTGAGTAGAATAAGATCAAGGCAACCAAACTTTCCTCGACGTATTATAGACTCTTCAATTGTAGTGAAATTTGTGTTTGTATATGCTCCATTTTCTATCTCTTTTTCTTGCAAAATGTGTTGTTCTCAATAGGAAACAGAGCGGGTTGTCTATATAGATTTCCGATAGCTTATGGACTTAAGTTCATTAGATTCTTGATCGATAGATAGTCATCACACCATTCATTTGACGAAAATATTGTCCTTTAAATTAGAAATATGCTTTGCGTGCTAATATGAGAATCAGTTCTTTTAGGTCGCCTACGTTAATATGAAATTTGGACACTTTTTCCTTACCAGCTTGCACACGTTTAATACGGCGCCTTCTAACGGAACGTGAAGAAAGAGAGATGCCACACCAGTTGAACCATTTATACACGAGTAAGGTTTTTCAATTGCTCTGCGAGTGGGTTTGGTAATTATGCTCAACAATGGAAAAAGCAGTTTTCATTAAAAATTTGATGGTTATTATTGCGTTCCGTTCGTCATTGCTATAATTGTCTGCATTCGTGGGAATCAACTATTTGTTTGATCATTATGAATATTTTGTTTACTGTATCATCTGACTGAAGCCGTTCCAGCCGTCGTGGCTATTTTGATTTCATGAAAAAAAGTGTTCTCCAAAGTTGGTATCAACTATTGCTCAAACATGCATCCTAGGAAAGCATAAATCTTCGTTTCTACAATAGCTGTATCGTATTTTAAGCATCACGCTTCTTTTGAATTTGGTATGGTCAGAGATTATATCCTGCTGGGTTGCGCTGTAATAAACACTTTGTAAATCTGCAATGCTTACTTCTTCAATAGATGACGCTAATCTTACGAACTTTTCCGTTTAAAGTTCATCACGACAATCTGTTTATTTAGAGCTGATGATGTCCTACAATATTACGTATATATTATTCAACAGCACAAACCATTTCTACTTTTATGATTTCTTTATTGACCTCATCTATATACACTCATTTTTGTTAATTCCAAATACAAATTCTCACTTAAGACCTGAATATTTTTTATACCTTGTTAAATAAGATTCGGTTTTATGATAGAAATCTTTTCTTCAAATAAATGCCAGAATAATGAAAATGTACGCAACTTATTAGCCATGAACATTGAATGGTTTGGAAATTTGTCTCAAACTCTCAATAAGTCATTTAGTATTTCATTTATTGTTCTGTTTCGTTTCCATTCCACTTTCCTCCTTAGGGTGTCAGATTTCCTAAAGCTTATTTTCTTCTATTGGTAATTGATTAATTTTCCCCCCATTTTTGATAGTGTTGATTAACAATCTTTTTAGTCCTTCATTGTTCTCTTTATGATCACCTCTTCGGAATCTAATGAGATAAAACTTCAAAACTATATTAATTAATAGGTCAAGAAGTGTGTGAGCTTTATCTGAACACGTACACCTAAAAACCAATAGAAATATACTATCATGAGCAGAGCAATCTATACCAGAGGCTACAAAGTTTAGTTTTATGAACACCGCAGACCAAAAATTTAAATTAAATTCTGTAGACTTTAAAATTTATGACATATAGGCGCAAGGGAAGAGCTTAAATTGGGTAAAATATCTGTACAATAAACGAAGGTCAAAGATACAAAAATTTGTGCATATCCAGGAAATCAATAAAAATGTCTGCATTGGGCATAAGATCCATCGGGTCGCATAAAATACACCAATGGGTTTCATCGGACAATGTTTCCACACGCACACACACGTGTACACGAACAAAATTACACATGACTTATTTTTTACTATGAAAAATTTTAGCCCATCCGCGTTTAGTAACAATTGATTTATATATATATATATATATATATGTATATATATATATCTGATTAGAAAGTAAAACACATTAATAACAAAATGGAT
The DNA here is from genome assembly GCA_029291075.1 of Eudiplozoon nipponicum. Taxonomy (NCBI): domain Eukaryota; kingdom Metazoa; phylum Platyhelminthes; class Monogenea; order Mazocraeidea; family Diplozoidae; genus Eudiplozoon; species Eudiplozoon nipponicum. The sequence goes on from JAQBSW010004193.1 coordinate 6,025, forward strand.
AATGGCCATTTATACGAGAATACTAAACTTCACTTTACAATCTTTCAAATATATACATTCTGGATTTTCATTTTATTAGTTGGGTGACAACAAATCTGACTCGATTTTACTTCTATTTCTTGTTTTGGTCGGATTAGTAAGTGTGTATGTGTTTGTTTCGGTATGTGCCTGTTTGCATGTACGGGTCTTTCTCCCTGTATTGCAAAGTGATATCTGAGATCTGGTCATTATTATATTGCTGGTTTGAGAGTTACATAACTGTCGCATTGTTGGGTGCTACGTGTACGTATGTTACCTTTCCGAGTGTATTCTTTTGTTTCGCTTTCTTCGAAATTTTATTTTCTACACGTGGTAACAGCGAAGGTGCGGATTTCAGTGTTGAATACTCACATTGTTACGAAATTTCTGTCATTGTATGTGCAGCTATTTTTTCCAATTCAGTTTGTTGCCAATGCGATCGAATGTTTCGTGAGTCTGGTCGATGGCGTGTTCGGTCTCTCCTGGATGCTTGGAAATTGTTGTTGAATTTTTTCATTCACGGCTAGTCGATTAGAATATCATGTTGATAAAAATTTTGAATATTTAGGCCAAGTGATTTGGCTTTATGTAGAATTGAGAAATTGATGAAATTGACTGAGTGCCCCGTTTCCAAAATATGTTCGGAAATAGCTGATTTTCCTGACGGTGCCAAGACTATTTTGAATCAATTTCTGTGGTAAATGTTGCTGGATTCTGCTTATCAAATGCTTCTTCGTACGTCCAATATATGTGCTATCGCACATAATTGAGAATTTGTAGACTATAAATGATTTACAGAGAATTTGCATTTGATCATGGGTATCAAACCTCATAATTCTCTGTGTGCTAGATTTGATTTTATCTTTAACACTGGGAAAATTCTCCCTAGTTATTTTATTCAGCCGCCTTGCAATTATTGGGGTCGCTACGTCGCCTCTAAATTGTAAATTTAGGAATACCTGCTTGACGGTATCCTCTTTAGTGTGAATCTCTCTTGGTCTAATGTTGACATCAATGAACTGTTCTGGGTAGTTGTTCATTAGCAAAATTTTCCTCAGGTAGCCCAGTTCTTTCACGATCTTGTGTTCCGGGCAGATCTTCTTGAGTCTGTTTGCTAGGTTATTAACTAAGTTTTTTGTGGGATTTTGGCACACTGCTGTTGCAATGAATTTATTGCCCGGTAAAAGAGGATTTTCTATGTATGGACAGTGTCAAATCCCCATTTAATCTCGAGTGAGTTTGATGTCCAGGAAGGGAAAACTATTGTCTTTCTCTAACTCGAGAGTGAATTTCACGTCTCGATCGGCTCCATTTGCTTGTTTGAAGATTTTGGATGGGTTTTCTTCTTCTGTGATGAATAAAAATATATCATCTTCTTACATTTTGTTGAGCGAGCACTGGTCAATTAAACATTATAGGTTCGTTTCTTCAAGATAGTACAAGTATACATCTGTCAGGACGGGCGCAATGCAGCTTCCCACAGCTACATCATTGATCTGACGGTAGTATATTCCTTCAAATGTATATTGAACGTTTTTGTACATGCTAATATGAGGTCTTTGATGCCATTGGTGTCTATAGGTAAATTGTAAAACTCATTTTTAATCAGGTCACAAAAGATCGCCGTTGTTCTATCCAATGGAATGTTCGGAAATGAGGATGACATGTACACGTAACAGCCATAAATGCGAACAGGTGTTTAACTCTCAAGCTATCAAAACAAGAATGACCAGATCTCAGAAATCACTTTGCAATACAGCGAGAAAGCCTCTGACATGCAAACAGGCACACACACAGACACAAACACATACACGCTTTACTAATCAGCAAAAACAAAAAATATATATAAACCTGAGTTGGATTTTTTGCCATCCACATAATAACATGAAAACCCAGAATTCACAAAAATGAAAGTATGTAAAATAAAGTTTAGTATTCTCGAAATAAATGGCCATTATCCACTTTGTTATTAATTTCTTTTTTCTTCCTAATTAGAAATATAATGTGTAATATCTAAAGCAAATTGACATTATATATATATATATATATATATATATATATATATATATATATATATATAATTCGTTTTACTTGGTTTGTATTTATTTACGAATTATTGGAATTTCTAATCGAAAGAGAAAATTTGATTTTTTCTAAAGATGTGTTTCTAATTGATACATTCTATAAGATTATATAATTTTTCATAAAGTATTCATCTGCAATGCGTAAATAATTCATAATTTCCTTGTAAAGACTCTTATTTAAACGGGTGACAAACATAAATATCTAGGTATATGTTAAGAACCCACAGAAAGAGTTATTGTGACACATGGAATTGTAAGAGTTCTGGTGTGTTCATGAGGTGTATTGTTCATTTGCGTGTGTGTTTATACATGCGAAAGCATTAGTATGGACACATCATTGAAAAATAATCTGTGACCTGGTGCAACTTATATTCTGTGCAGACATTTGCATTGATCTGGTTGTTGTCTGTTCGTCTACGAATTTGACCCGTCAACTATACTGTGGCTTTCAGTATTTTAAGGCTGTCTTATTTGTGGCGGTATGTTTGTCCTCCTCTGAAGTTAGTTTCTAGATGTAACAATCGGTAAAAATGACCTTATATTTAATAATAAACTCTCATATCCCGATCTATGTAAGCGTATAGACACAGATAACGCTTCATTTAAAGAATTCGATGTTTCTCTGCGAATTGTTTTTTGTTTTTTTCCATAGACACTTTATTTTTTCTAGAAATTTGACCGAAATGTGCTTGCGGATTATTTTCCGCAGAATTAACTCCATATTTTTCGTAGTCTGCTTTTGGTTTTTTTCATATTATTCCGAATTTAGAAATGATTTTGAGGACAATGATTTATTGGTGTCCTTGACTGAGGTGTTATTCCTGATTCTGACAAAATTCCCAATAAGGACGAAACCGGTCTATCGGATGAAGTTACCTTGCTACATGATACAATGTTTAGCTTTTATTGACAAATGTACATATAATAGAATTGATGTTTATAATCCGCGCGCAATCTAGATTTAAATAATTTTTATCACAACCTACACAATCCCTGAATATTTAACTTTATTTACCCTCAATTTTAATATATTTCCCTGTTCTATACTTAAAGATTGTGGATGGCTAGTTGGAACCTTAGGTCTACTTTGATGCCATATAGGTTCTACTTGAAAGGGAAGTATATAACTGCAATTTTTTATGTTAAAATCAGAGTAATGCAGAGGAGAGAGTCACAGACTCTGAAGCAAATGTGCTCCGTTTCGAGCCCTGACCCCGATAAAATTATGGACCAAAATTTGCAGCGTTACCAACTGGGACGGAACCGGTCTAGTGGCTGAAGTACCTTGCTGCCATATGCGATGCATAGTTTATACTGCTAAATAAATTTATACCGATGTAATATTTCTAGGAAGTTCGTAAACTTGATTTAATATTGAAATTAGTGTTGCATGAATGGAATGTATGTATTAAGACATACGGTCGCCGGTGTTATATAATGGTGCTTTCTATATTTTCGCAAGCGTTTTTTCGACTTTCACTTGCAAAGTATAAAAGAGATATTGAATCTGATTTGTTGTCCATATTACTAACGAATGTTGACTAATGCAGCAAATAAACTTTTACATTCCGTATTTCTATAGCTACTGTAACCAATAAGTTCAAATTTATACACAATTTGCGACAGTGATGACGTTGAATGATGAGTTTTTCATCTACGTTGTTAACTTCGTCGGAACCTAAGATATTATTGATTTTCATATTTAGAAAATATTATTAAATTATGAAAAATTAATTGCTTTCTAGAGATAATCTAATGCCTCTTTTGTTAAAGCACTAAAACGCAGAAAATTATTTAATTTAGTAATTTTATCATAGACTCAATTATTCTTAATTAATGAATCAATTTGTTCTCTCATCCATCTCTCTTATAGATCATTTCTAAATTAATACTTCATTTGACATTCTACAATTTTTGAATAAATATTCAGCTCAACAACTGCACATATGCTTTTCGGTTCTGTCCTTCTCAAAGTTGTGAAATATTTGTTTCATTATAAGTCGTAGGGGTTTACTTTATCAGCACACATTTTTTAAAAGAGTAATAAAATTTTTTCACGCCTCCTTTTATTCATTATAAAATTTCTATATTAATTTTTTTCCTTTACATTCGTCGTTCTCCCGTTTAAAACCCTCTAGTTTTTAATTACACTATAGTTTCCTAAAAACTTATTTTTCAATATTGATTAAATATAGAGCAAGTATAGTCTCAATATATGAATTAAGGTTTTAACAAAAGACATATGTTAATTCTTTAAATCAAGTTTGCGAGCTTGAAGTAAACACCAATCCCATCGTATTTATTCAGTCGGCGAACAAAATAACAAAACTACTGCGTGCCGCAACCTACTGACACGTTTCGACCTTCCATGATCATCATCAGAGCACGACGGCAAACTTACTATCGACGATCAAACCGCATTGAATATAAATGGAAATCATATTTAGATATTCATCTCTCACATCTAGCAGTCTCGCATACATTGAACTTGCCTGGAAATGTCGACTGCACAATTTCTATGCAGTCACGAACATTAACTGTTTGCAGCTTTCGCCATATATACATATATATAGGCAATACAATTTAACAATAATTGATTGCGAGGGTGGTGGTAACAATTCTTTAAATCAAGTTTGCGAGCTTGAAGTAAACACATTAATCCCATTGTGTTAATTGACTGTGATACCATATCCTCATTTAATGCCAAAAATATTTACAAATATTGGAATAAATACAAAAAAATACAAAAATACATGGAAAATTGAAATCGCATGTAATATACCTGAACAAATTTGGAGATTGGCGACAAATTTTTATTCTTCCAAATAAAGATTTATATATATATATATATATATAATTATTATGATTATTATTATTATTATTATTACTATTATTGCTATAATTATTATTAAGCCTAGACGTTATTAAGTATGGTTTGCATAAAACGTAATTTATAATTAAAGAACTAGATCCCCTTTTGTCATATTAATAAATGGTCAACTTAACCTGGAATTGCACGGCAGCCTGGATTTCTACCCAGGCACATTTGGTTTAACGTAAAAAAACTCATCCCCAACGGCGCAAAAGACAAATATTTGATGCCATTCCGGTTTTTGACAGCTTATTGCCTTCGAAAATGAAACAGTATATTTCTTAAGGAAGAGAAAACACGTTTAAATAGAAAGTAGATAGTGACGGGTTTATTTAGAGAATTCATAACAAAACTTTACCATTTTTTATTTATATACGTACTCGGTTTGCGTTTGATTAAATGAGTGGCAAGTGATCTGAATTTTTAGTTGTACTTCTAATTATTGTTGGTGGCTTATGGCGGGTTAAATTTTTAGTGCATTTGCGCGTGAGAAGTGTGTCAAAATGTCCGATTGTCTTATTTCTAATATTAGCTTTGAGATAGCTGATGTTCTTGAAGGTGCCAGGCAATTTTAATCAAATTTTGCAGTTGATATAAGTGGATTATTTTGATCAATTTCTTTTCCTAACGTCGAATATACATACACCACCACCCATAAATGAAAATGTGAAGAATATGAAAAATTTGAGGACAACTGGCAATTGAACTTTGACATCATAACTTATAATTCTCTGTGCTGATTGTGATATTATCCTTTGCATTAGCGAAATTTATCTCATTGATTCGATTTAAGCGCCGTGCAATTATTAAGGTCAGAAGGTCGCCTCTAAATGGTCAGCTTAGGAAAACATGCTTGACAGTATCCTCTCAAGTGCGAATCGAACGTGGTCTGCTTCTGACATTTACTAACCGCATGCGGGCAGTTGCTCGTTAGCTAAAGTTTCCTCAGGTAGCCTAGTTGTAACTCGATCTTTTGTCCAGTACAGTTCTTTTGGATTCGGTGGGCTAGGTTGTTAACTCGGTTTGTTTTTAAAGCGTTGTTCAGTTATATCTATATAAAATGGCCATTATCTTTTTGATTATTAAATTTGCTTTCCTTCTGGATATATATATATATATATATATATATATATATATATATATATATTGATTTGGAATAAGAGCTTAAATAGATTTCATAGTACCATTCTCATGTATAAAGATAAATAGAAATTGTATCAAGTACCAAAGCGGTTAATGTCTTTTATTCTCCTTAATTATCTACAAATGAACATATATAAACATTAATTTAAAGGTAAAATAAAATAAAACATGAACTGAGCGAGGGTACAAATGAAGGGAACGGCCAATCATTTGCGAGCATCATCCCTGGGTCAGGCTCTATGCCCCAACACGCCTTCTCTGTTTTTATAAATCAGTCTGAAGTTTGTTTATTCACAGAGTTTCTACCTCACTTAACTATTTCAGATTGTTCATTTTGTTATTATCTAAAATGCCACGTTTCGAGAACAAACGTGCGAGGTTTCAGTGATATGTTGCGCAACTGCTGACATGTATTCATCATTTGATTTCAAACAAGCGTTTATGTTGCAATGTTCATCTATTTTGGTAATTAAACGTCTAGTCGATCAGCCTACGCAAGTTGGTCGAAAACCTAAGCATGTATATTGATAAATAATGTTTGAGGTAGAGATTGATTGATGTTTCTTAGTAATTAATGGTAAATGTAAATTTAGTAGCTTAAATAAAATTCCTAGTTGTGCTGCAATAAGTGTGCGCAGTAATACTGCTTCAACATTATTGCGCAGGCGGTGATAATAATTTATATCAATAATGCGGTATTGATATATAAACCTATCCTGTTATGTAAATACATCTGTCAATATAAACTAAGAATTGTGTAATGTTGAAAAAGCGATTCATCCAATAGACTAATTTTGTCGTTATTGGTAACTCATCTCGTACTTTCCAAAATTTGTCGAAGACAGGTCGGGAACCTGGGTACGTGTGTTTCGTAATTTTGTGCTTAACGAATAAACCACATATTCCCCGCGGCAAATTCTAGACAGTACTTGGAGAGTTCTCAATATGTACAAAACCGTTCTACTGGATGAATTACCCTTTCTACATTATACAATGCTTAGTTTGTACTGAGGAAATGGGTTAGGTGCTTATATCAAGATCGCAACCTTGATTTAAATTAATCTCCTGTACTGTGCGAGTAATAGCGTTTATCAAGAGATTCTATTAATTGTCTCTAATATACATTAGACGTTAGATCGATATTTCCTTGAGTATATTCCTTTTCTTTAAATCTGGACATATCAGTCTCTTAATAAATGAAAAACAGTCACGAACTGTTGCAAATTACTATTAACATTTCACGATGCTGTTCTCACGCAAATACTGTTCAGATACAGTTAGCTTATTATAGTTAAATACTGTTTGTTGCGAAAAACTAATATATATGCAAGTATGTATTAGGTGTTGCGAACCTAGTAACAAATTAGTTCAGTTGTGACCAGAAGGATAAACCAAAGGCAGCATGAACGGAAAATATAATCTCATGCACATTCGTTTCGTGCTTACTGGCGACTCATCAGTAGGAGCCGGTATTACGTCCTCCAACCACTATATATTTGGTAGAAGAATGTGGAATAATAGGACGGTACAATCTCCTAGACGAATGTGAAAACCTGTAATAGTGAAGCTAACATAATCTAAAGTCAACGACAATGCGACTTCAATGCTAACTCACACTATATAATATATACCGAGTCTGTAAAGAATACTAACACTATGGCTATTGTGTTAGTAACTGATACCTTTCTTGAAATCGATGAGTACCGTATACTAACACTATGGTTTTCGAGTCGGTACATGATACCAACCTTATGGATATAAATTTATGCTAGAGTTCACCCAAATTGAGAATTACAACAATTTCCAAACACCTGTTACTCCAGTTAAACCATACACTCTGGCCTTCATCGATATCAGTTATCACATTTCGCGGTAAGCATGACATCATTCAATTCAATATATTACAGTTAAATACTGTTTTGTTGCGAAGAACTAATATATATGCAAGTATGTATTAGGTTTTGCGAACCTAGTAACAAATTAGTTCAGTTGTGACCAGAAGGATAAACCAAAGGCAACATGAACGGAAAGTATAATCTCATGCACATTCGTTTCGTGCTTACTGGCGACTCATCAGTAGGAACCGGTATTACGCCCTTTAACCACTATATATTTGGTCAAAAGAATGTGGAATAATAGGACAGTACAATCTCCTAGACGAATGTGTAAACCTGCAATAGTGAAGCTAACATCATCTAAAGTCAACAACAATGCGACTTCAACGCTAATTCACACTATATAATATATATACCGAGTCTGTAAAGGATACTAACACTATGGCTATTGTGTTAGTAACTGATACCTTTTTTGAAATCGATGAGTACCGGATTCTAACACTATGGTTTCCGAGTCGGTACATGATACCAACCTGATGGATATAAATTTATGCTAAAGTTCACCCAAATTGAGAATTACAACAATTTCCGAACACCTGTTACTCCAGTTAAACCATACACTCTGGCCTTCATCGATATCAGTTATCACATTTCGCGGTAAGCATGACATCATTCAATTCAATATATTACAGTTAAATACTGTTTGTTGCGTAGAACTAATATATATGCAAGTATGTATTAGGTTTTGCGAACCTAGTAACAAATTAGTTCAGTTGTGACCAGAAGGATAAACCAAAGGCAGCATGAACGGAAAGTATAATCTCATGCACATTCGTTTCGTGCTTACTGGCTTATGGTTTATTGTTATTTTTTATTAACCTTTAACCCTGATATTTAATAGGTCCACCAAGTACGGTAGATAGTTTTCTTTTTCTTGAACGGGTGTGAGGCTGGTTCTCTTGGGCGCTTCAATGAGAATATGAATCAGTGTTCATAATTGCTAAGTGATTTTGAGAACAAGAAAAATGCCATTAACATAGTTTAAATATTGTGAACTATTACTCTTGTCTGCCATAAGTGATGTGCTCTCAAGGAAGCCTAGAAAAATGTCAAATATTAGAGATTGGAGGCTCCTTATTGCTATACTTTGAACTTTCGTATGGAAACTTCTACTAAAAAGAAACTGGCCATTTTTCGTTCATAACAAAATAAAATTGCATGGAATATGGTCTGACACCTGCGATGGTAATATGTTTTAGTCTACTGATTTAACTTTAGTATCAATGGTTTCTTCAATGTGAATATTGACAATCAAAAAAATCACAAAGAAAGGCACAAAAATCTCATTTTGAACATTAATATCTTGAATTCGGTTAACTAATTCAAAGAAATTGCCAACTGAATATTTACCAAGTTGATTAAACAATGAGTCCAGTATTCGGATTAACCATTTAGAACGGTAAGGGTGACCATTAATAATATCGACCTTATAGGACATTTATTTGAATTTGATTTTGATAGTACGTACATTATTATTGTAGGTGATTCAACAAATTGGAGCTTCTGTACACCGGCTTTATCAATTATGCCGGTATCGTATACGTTTTAATCTCTTTTTTTTAAATTTCGGATCACCTTAGCCCATTTCATCTGATGTAACCTCGTGATAAAATATTTTTTCAAATATCACTCAAGTCGTTCTTCATTTGTGGTACATAGTCTGATTTTTTTATTATCAAATTCTCCTAGCATTTATCGGCCTGTAATATTTTCATATCGGCATCTTTGTTTATATCTTTAAGCGTACTCAACTCTTGCTCTGTCAATGCATGATGTTTAGCGAATTTAAACGATATCAGATATAAGCCCTGATTAACTAACTAAGTTTTAAATTAGATTTATAATCAGTGTCACTAAGTTCTAAGTCCGATAATTGTACACATAGAAATTCAAAATCAATATCACTTCTGTCTAATTCCATAATTTCCATTCATAAAAATACTGCCTTTGTTGGCTGATCGATTTGTAATTGTGTTAGGTTCGACACACGTTCATCAATATCACTTGTTATTAAACTGCACATAACTAAAAGTATTAAATTGAATTTTCTAATTTCTGCAATGGTTATATTTAGTCTTCAAAATATCGGGCAGAACTTTAAAATTCGCATTCATGCAAATAGAATTGGCTCACCCAATGCATAGTTTACAGACCAAATTCTTGGTCTACCTTCTCTATAACGATGTTGATGCATGTTATATAGAGAAAATCGATTTCGAGAGGGTTCTGTTTGGCTTCAAAGCCATCAAAGTTGTTCTGACATGATAAACATTATCGCAAATTGGTCCACGCATTTAGGACAGGTTAAGTGTAATTTTTTGACAAGATAGACAATGGCCTTTGAGTGCAAAGCCGCCCCTGATTGAAGAACAGCCAATACTCACAAAGCACATGCGTAAACACGCGTGCGCCATTTATTCTTAATTAATTTGCCATGTTCCTCTAGCCCAATTAGCAAAAATTTGCTAAAAGTGTATCTACTATCTAATACAAAAAGAAGATGAACAAATATTTGAGTAGCATTCATAATTTCAAAATAGCAGTTCATCTGCTTACTGTTTAACAAGCCACATATACTTCGACTAAATTAACGACAAAATGTCTTGACATATGAAGACACTTTTTATGCTATTCACTGCATTTCGTGTGTTGCATTAACAGTTATAATAAATTAGCTTTAACACTTCATCGACAATTTAATACCGTTATGTTAACAAAAAAATGAAACTGAATACGAGGCATCAATATATTATCAGTGAAGTCAATCAAACAGCTAAAGGCTGCAGATAAATGGACTGAAGTACAGTGTGGCAAATATATGTCCATTAATTGAAAGCTAGTATGATGGCATTGAAAGAGGAAGACATAACTGCTATCTCGTTTTGAAAGAAAATTTATGTGTATGCATTGGTATATGCATGCATTTAGATGTGAAAATATACATATTAAAGCATCATGGAAGAATTTTATTATATATATATATATATATATATATATATATATATATATATATATATATATATTCTTCATATAGAACCTCATATAGTTATTGCCAGAGTTGCCGCGGTCGTGTAACGAGCAGGAGCGCATTAGCTGCGGTCTGACAAACCGTCCACTGAGTAACTTAGTCACGTAAAACTTGAAATTTTCCGTTATACACGTCTTCGTGCTTTGATAAGGCTGTCATGCAGGTAGAACCGACTTGACATTGCTTTCTACTTAACATTTCAACCGGCCACCCAAGACCTGCTATTATAGTTCAAACACCGTGACTCTAGTAGAAGTCATATTGAAATTTACTATTATGACAAGATTACATTATATGCATAGCCAGTGTATTAATAATTATACTGATGATATACTGTAGAGAATACGAAGTCTATCTGCTGTGAAAATCGTACGTCACTATTAGGCAATTTCAGTTCGCAAATTTGGAAACAAAAAGAGCTATGCCGATTCGTAACACTTTATTATTAAATTTCGTATGCGTTACGTATTTAATTGATTCACGAAAGAAGGAACTGCCACTTCGCTTCAAACCCATTATCAAAAGTAGGCCTGATGTAGACATATTACATCATATTTTGAATCTAACCGTTTAAATTGCGATTTCTAAGCACACCTCATAAACAAAGGTATTCAATGACGCCGTAAACGGTACGACTTTATGCATGGGATTTATGATTTTTTACTGGAAGAGAAAACTTAACTCTACAATAATGTAAGAAGAAAAAAAATTAATTCAATTTTAGAAGATAAATTGATTCATAAGAGGAACGGTGAGTTATTTTGAATAGTGATACTGTTTTAATGTGACTCTTAATCCCTATTTTATGTCAAACTAGTGATTAATAAAGTCTGCAATACATTATAAACTTCATTATGCACGATATACAACATCGTTTTGCTAGAAATTAACTTTCGACATTAGGCTTATACAACAATAACATTTCGTCTCAACTTCATATTATGATAATGCTCTTGCTTCAAATGCAATTTATAGAATATTTTACTGCGTGTATTATTCAGAGCACAGAATGGTATTTCAATATGCCCTATAGAAATGAGCAACGCATGCAGTTTTTGTCTTACCGTATGAGAATTTTTTTCCACTTCATTAAATTATAAGGTTAGCCTATAGCATACATGTCAAGAGTAAATTGGACCTATCAAGCGTACTATATTTGGTATTACTTTATGCCCGTTTTAGAATATTTGTGGGAAAATATATTTGAGTAAGATCTATTGTAGAATATTAAGTAGATAATTTACATCGCTCCTGAGATCATAAGGCATTTGCAAAGTATGTTTCTGCCGTCTTTACTGTCTTTTATTAGAGTAAATGAGGCTTTGCTTTAACTACGGACATTTTGCCAATCTCCGCCGATCCAAAATAACATTTTATTTGAGGAAGTAATAGAACTAAGCTACTGGAAACAGCAATATTAACCTTGTTGGTCTATCTCTGTAACTTAATTAATTAATGTATATTCTAGCCTGTTTCTCTAAGTAATACATGGATAGAAACAAATAATTTATGAAATAGACATGAAGGGAAATTTGGCTAATATAACAAAGTCAAACAAGTGCATGTTCACAATTTTTGAAACCGGTAGAAATTCTGTGTGTTTTTTTAAAAATGTTTGTTCGGGCACATTTACGAATTAAGCTGATTAATCAAATATGGTTCCCAAACAGTTTGGCGCCTTCTGTTTTGATTTTGCCAATTTTTTACTATTTGTGCTTAAAAGGTCAACGAATGAACTCAGCTACAGCTGTCCACGCAACGTTCACATTACCACAAGTTTTTAATTTTTGGTATTGATTTATTGTATAGACTCGCGGCTTCAACAATTTGCCATGACTTGTTAGGCCGCAAAAATTATAATCAATTCGGATTTTTGAATTGTAGACCGAATTGTAGAGGGCCAAGACGAATCTCCGAAATTTTCCAATCTAAATCAATTTCAATGCGAACTTCCATTAACTGACAAAGAATCAATCAGAAAGCACACAACCTGAGCTGACCATTAATCAATCTCGTGCAACCTACATCGATAAAAGCGCACCGCATTTCCTATTCGACACACTGACTTGCTTACTACCTACATTCAATGTCGCCGACTGCCTCGATGGCTGTTTACCCTTTCTGTGTTCATCCGCTGATTTGCGCACACCGATCCACAAGCACAGCCTGCAGTCAGCCGAGCCAAAACGCGCTGCTGCGCATACAGCCAAAGGTGGTCAATCAATTTATTACTCGCATTTCAACGGATGTAAGCCACATGGCGCCACCACACAAAGATCTCAACAGACAATTGCTACATCCTGCTTCTTCTCGTCTACTTGTTTTTGTGTATCTGTCAACAGGACACGCATAGCAGGACTCTAGAAAGAAGTATGGCCATCTGCAAGTGCACTAAAACTCACTAATTACAGCATTCTCCGGTGAATATTTCTATCGCCCCTCTTCTGAGCTTTATGTGACTTTGCACAGCACTTTACCAAGGGCGTGACAGCATAAATTAATCTTTTCGAAAATTGTAATATTGCATGCTAAGTAATCCGAGAGATTAGACACAAATTTGGCATCCACGAGTAAAATACCTGCAGCAAACATGAGACATTAAAAAAACAAGTAAAATATTAACGAGTTGCTGTCTTTCTTAAAAGATTAATCGTTTTGTTGAAATTGTGCTTTAGTCAGCGATGCTGCATTCAGAAAACCGTACGCTGCTATATACTTACTGTCAAGTATAATGAAATAATTCTTTGAAAGTGAATCATTTATGCCAAATCTCAGTGTGCACCTTCAAAAACAAGACGCTGAAGTTATAAAATTAATTAATTTAAAAACAATTCTTGTTCACGTTTTTTAGTAATAATATGCACAATAATAAAATTATGCTTTACTACACGAAGTATTTCGCAATTTTCATGGATAAAACACAAAATGGCAAAATTAATATGCTTCTTAATTTGAATTTAGAGGGTGAAAGTTTCCACAAGATGACTCAAAGCAATGAATCTATTCTTTAATTATAAGGGTATCGCAAATTGCAGTCTAATAAATAATTTCCTTAAAATCATTTTGGAAATAATTTTCATCTGCGAGAATAGGCATTTTATTGAAAAGCACGCCTATAATGAACCAAAAATGGCGTCTGATTGCATGTAAATTAACACAAACTTACGTTTCTGTGGCACTGTTCATTTACGGTACGTATTTGCATGCTCATTCGTTGAATCAAATCCGGAGGGCATTGCAAAGCACTACTCGTGCTATTTGTCATCGACAACTGGCTCAAGTCGCCAACAGGCTGAGTCCAAACATCCGATGGCAATCCGCTGACACGAGTGGTACTAAGCTTAATCCATTGGTTGTCTGATGATGACACGCGTTGGCGGTTATTGTTTTCGTCAGAGGTAGGCTGCTCCAAGTGAATTGAGTGTACATTGTCGTTATCGCTTTGTTTGGCAGCTGTTTGGAGCTTCTCTTTGGTTGGTGGTGTACTGCAATCAATTTGCCGAGCCAATGTTTGTCGACCACGATATGTTTGCATAACCAGATAGTAAAATTCTGGCAACGGTCGCCTTTGAAGAATAAAAAGTTTATCATTAACATTAGATTCTTACGGTCAAAGTAGAGTAAAATAAAAAAAAACAAACTTAAACAACTAAATGATTTACAAAGCGATATTAATTTGTAAAAACTACGCATATTTATATTAATTAAGGAAACAATATTATTAATTATTTTTCCAATTTTGTGCAAGCAATTTCTCTTATCAAACAAATTTTGCTTTAAAAAAACATATCTCGATAAAATAGGAAAACACAAAAGTAAGAATAGAAATTTTATAAATCAAGAGTACCAGCTTGATGAAAGTTCTAATGTGTTATATATATATATATATATATAAATATATATATATATATATATATATATATACTATATATATATATATCCGTTTAAAATAATCGTTGTATAAGGTTGCAAAGTTAATAATTCCGGGAGCCTCGTTCCGTCAACGACAGGTCTGAAACCAGGGCCTTCTAGCTTTGGGGCTGAGAACTCCATCCACTGGGTCTCTCCGCCGAAAACAATAAATTATTTTCAATCTTATAGGTATTTATATTCTATTAATTAGCCAACACTTCCGGTGGAGAACGTGTTACATCTCTTTCGATCTAAATTAGCATGTAGCTATTTCCAATGTCTCATTATAGAACAAATCACTACGTCACCTGGTGAATTAATCAATTTTAATTGGCATTATTCAATTAAATAAATTAATGACGAAACAAGTTGTATCTGTCCGAAGTTACGGATAACCAATGGCGAAATATAAGAAACGAATTGTGTAAATTTGCTAGGACATGTCAACAAGATTGAATAAAATACTTACGTTTCACGTTGAATGATATCGTACTACTGATATCAACTATCCAGACAATTGGCTAGCATAAGTTATTTAAAATCGTACACAAATAAACTACTAAGTTAAATCCTAGTTTACAGAAATTCTAATTTCCCAAATAATGTTAATAATAGGTATATGCAGCAGATCAACATATACTGCTTTCCTCAATCATTGCACAATTTCGAGGCAGAGGACAGAGCAATGGAATTTACCTTGTGTCTACATCAGAATAAAATGCTTAAAGGCCACGGTTAGAATAAATCATTGAAGGAAGTATTTATTAACTGCTATCAGCATATACGTTAGTGCATACAACTTTTAATATGCTTTGTATGTTTTACCTCTTGTTAAATTAAATAGTTGGTGCTTATGTCATGTGCGTAAACATTTAAATTATACCGTTTAAACGTTTCGTGCTATTTCATTAGAAATAAACAAATGTTGGTGGATGGTTTTCACAACTTAACAAACCGTTTAGAATGAGTTAAAAAGGAACTAAAATATCTAATGAAATCAAGTACTTCAGTTACATCTAATGAATTTTGCAATTTATTAATTATATATTTATTAAATTAGCTCTACAGAAGCAGCTTGTTGCAGAACCAAAAATGTAGAAGCCCAATTAGATTTTTTTCGGTGTAAGGCAACACTATTCTGGTTTGATAGAAAGGAACGAGCAGATGGCATTTTTAAATACGTTATAAATGGTAAACCAGTGGAGTTAACGCTTAGAAACAAAATTGTAAATATACAAAAGTGAAGAGGAAGAGCCATTTCAGTTAATTTCAAACTTTTCTGAGGTTATGTTCCGAAGATGATAATTTTTTATTAAGTGAATATTCTAATATATATGTAATAGATAATTTCAATTACGTCGTTTGGCGAAATAAAGAATATTTCTACTATTATCAAATCAACCCATGTATGAGCTAAGCTGCTACTTATATATTGTCGAAAATAAGTTTAATGCGCATACTTTTGAGAAGTTTATTATTCTTTTTAAATGTCGAAGAACACATAATCTGTATCTATCTGTTAATTTCTCCTTCCACAATCTGTAAATTGTTTGATTATTTCAGATAATAAATTGTTTGCAAAGATAGAGCTTTATTTTTTATAACAACACTAAGTTTGGAGAAAATAGATCGTCAACCATTATCGTTTATCAGCGTGAACAAATAAAAAACTGCAAATAATGGTTTGAAACGGAAATCACCATATTAAAATTCCATTATTTGTAACCATCTGGTGCCATCGTAAACGGGCATTTATTTGTAAAGAGCTTATTTGTAAGCAGATAATTTTCATTGCAATCTATGGATTAGATAACCTATCACCTTTACCGCGATTTCACTCTTTAGGGGCGCTTTATACAGTGAAAATATGATTATTTCATTCACACATACACACAAATACACGAAAAACACTTGAATACAACCACGGAATAAATTATACACGGATACTTTGTGCACATATTTTTTTCATTTATTCACATAGAAGTGTGAAATTTCGGGAATTCAATTTTTAATCTTAAAAAAATAATGCTTTGAAAGTCGACAAACTACAACAAGTTCTTTAAATGACTATTTAAAATTCATACGCGATATTTCACAATAGTGATATCTTTCTTGCCTGCAAAATTTCATCTAAAATTGTTTTAAATTCAACAATTTATTGCATTCTATCACTTTTAACATCAATATTTGCGCATATATTTAGAATATATCGGGCTAATAGATTGCAAATGAAACCATGCTGCATGGTGGTAAGAAGTCCAAAATAAGCGATTATTTTATAAACTCATGCAAGCTCATTTTAGACTGACGAAGAAGGCAAAATCTATTACATATCACCTAGGTGCTAACAAATCGTTTATACTAATTATACCCGAAACTTGATAGATTCATGCGTATATAAAGAGCCTGAATTGATATGAACTTTGAATCGCCAAATCTGTCTGTTTACAACTTTGACATACAATTAGTATAAATAATTAGTATAAATCCTGCAGCTGGTCAGACATTGTTTTGCACGTAAGTGTCTCACTCTGCCAGTTATACGAATGACGAGAAGCTTGTATTTAATGACGAACGGTTTTTGCAAAATAGGAGGATACTCACCCTCTAATAGATGAATTGTCATTTAAACTGCGAATTTTCATGTTCCGAAACTCTGTACAATGGCGGTTCTAAAAGAATAGGTTTAGTCAAATGATTAAATGATACATTAAAAAAATCTTAGCTTAACGAAAAATTTCCATATTTCATGTGTAAAAAAATATTTGTGCGTCATTTGTACTAATTCCCATTAGTGTCGGAATATTTTTTGATTACCCTTGAGAGGACATTATATTCATTTTATAATCTAAATGCCATTTATCGTATAATAAATAAAATTTTGGATTAGCAAAATTTTTTTTATTATTTCAAATTTCTAAATATATATGACTCGTTAAATATGCCAAAAAACTTATTTCTCGACCTTTCTGTACTTGCAGACATTTCATAGGACTTACACCAGGAGTGAGAATAAACTCTGCAATGCATCAAAATTCCTCAAACGAATCAAAAGTTCGAATTCAAGTTGCACGAGAGTGATCTGCATTATAGCGTCGGTTAGCAAAAAATTTAGAATAGTTTTAGTTGCATATAGAACTTAGCAGAATTAAAAGAGAATTTAATAAAATTCAATATGAAATCTAACAAATAATCATTTCCATATATAGACAATACAATCAAACAATGAAAGATTGTGCGGGTGGTCGTAACAATTATTTAAATCAAGTTTGCGAGCTTCAAGTAAATACCAATCCCATTGTATTTAACCAGTCGTCGGACAACATGCCAAAACTACTGCCTGTCGCACGCAGACGCGTTTCGACCTTCCGTGATCATCTGCAGAGTACGACGGTAAACTGACTATCAAGGATCAAACCGCATTGAATATATATGGAAATCAAATAAAGATATGCGGCTCTCACCTCCAGCAGTCTCGCATACATTGAACTTGACTGGAAATGTCAGCTGCACAATTTCTATGCAGTCACGAACTTAAACTGTTCGCAGCTTTCGCCACATATACATATATAGAGGCAATACAAATTTAACAATAATTGATTGCGCGGGTGGTGGTAACAATTATTTAAATCAAGTTTGCGAGCTTGAAGTAAACAGCAATCCAATTGTATTTAACCAGTCGTCGACCATCATAGAAAAACTACCGTTTTTTGCCGTAGTACTCTGATAATGATCATTTGAAGGTGGAAACGCGTCAGTGCGTGCGACTGGCGGAAGATTTGCTATGTTGTCCGACGACTGGTTAAATTCAACGGGATTGTTGTTTACTTCAAGCCCACAAACTTGATTTAAAGAATCATGTCCACGGTCCCTTGAAACGTATGTCGCAATCGCCACTATAAAATTCTTAGATGGAAAATTTATCTACTGTTCCAGAGTAAAACAATTTCTGAGCATCATTATGAACGAACAATTATTTTCTAGTTTTTTTTAACTCGATGATGTGATTAATTTATTTAAAAAATTGAGACAACTGAAAAAGATAAGAGAACATGTTAGGTGTGCTCATTTCTGGACAGGCTTAGAAACAATTCACTGTATGGATAAATCGAATTTGAGCTAATATGAGCCTGGTAAGAACAAAAGCAAACTTGTTTGAAGACTAAGTAGGTCGATGATTAATATTTGTCTTTTTAAATTTGATTTACGTAACACAAATGTTCGTTATGTTAGTATAATTACCACGAATGATATGACACCATTTGAAATAAAAATATAAATGTGATAGCTATATAAATGTGATCACTAAAACTAATGTTGGATTTAACAATAATTGTTTGCGCGGGTGGTGGTAACAATTCTTTAAATCAAGTTTGCGAGCTTGAAATAAACACTTATCCCATTGTATTTAACCAGTCGTTGAACAACATAACAAAACTACCGCAAGCCGCAACGCACTGACGCGTTTCGACCTTCCTTGGTCATCATCAGGGTACGACGGCAAACTGACTATCGAGGATCAAACCGCATTGAATATATATGGAAATCAAATTTAGATATGCGGCTCTCACCTCTAGCAGTCTCGCATGCATTGAACTTGACTGGAAATGTCGGCTGCACAATTTCTATGCAGTCACGAACATTAACTGTTTGTAGCTTTCGCCACATATGCATATATAGGCAATACAATTTAACAATAATTGTTTGCGCGGGTAGTGGTAACAATTCTTTAAATCAAGTTTGCGAGCTTGAAGTAAACACCAATCCCATTGTATTTAACCAGTCGTCGAACAACATAACAAAACTACCGCCATGCGCAACGCACTGACGCGTTTCGACCTTACTTGATCATCATCAGAGTACGACGGCAAACTGACTATCGAGGATCAAACCGCATTGAATATATATGGAAATCAAATTTAGATATGCGGCTCTCACCTCTAACAGTCTCGCATACATTAAACTTGACTGGAAATGTCGGCTGCACAATTTCTATACAGTCCGAACATTAAATGTTTGTAGCTTTCGCCATATATATATATATATATATATATATATATATATATATATATATATATATATATATATAGGCAATACAATTTAACAATAATTGTTTGCGCGGGTGGTGGTAACAATTCTTTAAGCTTGATTTAAAGAATTGAATTTGAATATGAAAATCAAATTTAGATATGCGGCTCTCACCTCTAGCATTCTCGCATACATTGCACTTGACAGTAAATGTCGACTACATAAATTCTATGCAGGCTGGCAGTAGTTATTTTATTTTGTTCGACGACTGGTTAAATACAATGGGATTGGTGTTAATTGACAATTGACGATCTACGATATGTCATTTGATAGAGAGGTGATTTGCATTTGTCATTTGGCCAGAATCCTATTAAAAGATAATCAGCAAAGCATTGATTATACAAAGTACTGAGTATGCAGTAAGTTGAGAGTTCGTTTTGAAATTTGAAAATTATGCATCCTGACCATGAATGGAAGCTTTCCTACTCCGTTAGTGGTCTGTTTTCCTGTCTTTTTGGCATTTATGAACTAACTTATTATTAAGTTGGCCAGGTTCAATCGAATGGACACATAAATTTCAATTAAACACGGCTAAATATGGAGGACTAATTCAAAGTGTCTCATTGCTTAAAAAATATGTATTGCCTATTCGCGATGAACGTTGGTTCGAAAGTCATGACACGTTACCTTTTCCAAGAACTTTTGAGTTAAACGGAGATGAAAGGATTTATTATTCAGGTTCAGGAGAGATTGTTTGAGAAGGCCAAAAAAATTATTATTCACAGATGTGTAAATTATTGTTCAGAATTAATATAAGCGTAAATTATCGCCATTCCTGGTTTAGAAAGTCATTATAAAACAATATAAGTTTTGTAACAAAATTTTAACGTGATTTTACTCAGTTTAATGATCCCAGGTAACACCAGCTTCCGTTAAAATGTAAAAATTGTTAATGGATAATAAATGAAAACAGAAATAATTTGAACACACATAATACTATAGTTTCAATTAAAGTGGACCATAATCATATATTTTCTTATGACTGAGATGCTGTCTTCCGGCCCGTTGACAATAAATCTCTATATGAATAGTTGTTTATCTTAGTGTCAGATAGCTCATGTATATGTAGTAAACTTCTGTCTTAATAAGTTAACTATATATATATATATATATATATATATATATATATATATATATATAGTGTAAAAAAACAGTTTATGCTATAATCATTACGGCATCAAGTAGACCAGTTTAGTCTTTAGACATTCATCAAATACTTGCAAGAATTTCGGCGACCTGGCCGTTAAATACTTTCTTCCTTCTCGTAACTCATCCACTACGCCATCTACTCCATGCATTACATGAAATCGTTATTTAACTGCAGACTAATAAATATTGGCCAGTCTATCACTCCCATGGAGTCTGATAGGCATAATTTTCAAACAACACACACAAACTCTCTCTCTCTCACACACACACACACACAAAACAAATTAATCCAATCAATCGTTAGAAAATTTATTATATTTCTCAGGCAGCTGTCAATAATTTCTCGATACCTTAACTCTGCATACATGTAAAAGAGCATAATTGAAACTGTAAAGCACATCGGCTTTTAAATTAAATTTAATGTTAATGTTTACCCTCTACCTTGATTAGTAATGAAAAGGTTCCACGTAAACTTGCGTTTCTTGCCTATTGGTGTCGCATTGGTACGAGCCAGCAATTCGCTGAATAAGTAGTTTATATTTGGTCAAGATATGTAATCAAATATTTCGTGAAGCAACTTCATGCTAAGCTTAACGCAATATGACTTTAAATTCAACTCACTAAAAACATTGTGTACACTAGACTTGTATGGTTTGTAATATGCATAGTGAGATGGCTTTGATTTTGCAAAGATGCAGACATTCATGAAGTGGACTCTACTAATACTTGATTATACTGATGTATTGCAGATTTTAACGTCCAACTGTCCTAGGTGTTGCGAACCTAGTAACAAATTAGTTCAGTAACTCACACTATATATATTATATATTGTGAGTTAGCGTTGAAGTCGCATTGTCGTTGACTTTAGATGATGTTAGCTTCACTATTGCAGGTTTACACATTCGTCTAGGAGATTGTACCGTCCTATTATTCCACATTCTTCGACCAAATATATAGTGGTTAAAGGGCGTAATACCGGCTCCTACTGATGAGTCGCCAGTAAGCACGAAACGAATGTGCATGAGATTATACTTTCCGTTCATGCTGCCTTTGGTTTATCCTTCTGGTCACAACTGAACTAATTTGTTACTAGGTTCGCAACAACTAATAAATACTTGCATATATATTAGTTCTTCGCAAAAAACAGTATTTAACTGTCCTACATGTCTTCACGAAATTTTTCTTCCCTATTTTTGCGTAGGGTAGCCTTCTATTGAGAGGCCCCAGAATGATTCTACATATTTACGGACATCAACGCAATAAAATAATAGATTTACATTATATAAAGTGGAAACGCCATGTAATATATCCTTCAATATGCTTTTTACCAGTCCACTAATTAATTCTTTCATCTGGTTATTCAGCTATTCATAATATGTAAGTTAATTCAAATTTATTTGTTAGTAAATGTGTAACGACACAAATCAATCGCCGACATATTGCGTAAATTAAATTCAAATTTATTTACGTTGCACCGATGAGAAAAAAGCAAATTGCCGTTTAACCACGTCTAACCACGTTTAACCAATAGTATGCAAGTACACATATTGCATGCTATTTAAGCACGGTAATTTACCATGCAAGTCAGTTGGTCGTATCTGCTTTCTGCCTCGTGTTACACATGTGCGTGCTGTCGGCTGTCAATACCTACGCTGGATATTGATAGTTTCACCAACAACTAACTACATCCGTGACTCATCTTGTTGCGGGATACCGGAGAGACGAGCCAATTGAATGCAGGACCTGCAGGACACCATCCACAACGCGATCACAGTTCAACCACGGGAGCAACAAATCAACCAGAGTCCACCCAAGGCTCTAGGACATCTTCAACGCTGAAGACTTCAAGAGAACGCATTACCCGGCCCTCTTAAGGGCCCCCCATATCAGTAACTAATCTCTATTCAGAGCACCTTAACCGAGTTTGTAACGTCGTACGGCATTTACTTGAAGCCGGGGCGTTTACAAAATTAGCGACCGCGCCAGGATATTGATTATTTATCTGATTTTTTTTTGGGTATAAATAAATTGACTTTCTTCTTCATTTGTTTCGGATGAATCGACTAACATTTGCGTTTTCTTTACCCTGATCCTGTTTTTCTGTTGGGTATATATTCGTGAATTTGTGGTGTTCGTCTTCCCTAGAGGAAGATTTCAAATTTTGGAAGCAGTGTGTTATTCTTGCTGTTGAAAATAATAATTCATTGGCACTAAAGGCCAACGAGGCCTCTGTTCGTCTTCCCTACAGGACAATTTCAATTTTTGGAAGGAGTGACGCTGTTCTGTGTTGAAATAATAATACATTGTCATCAAAGGCCATCGGGGCCTCTGTTCGTTTTTCCTTTTGTACTGGACAATATCAAGCAACAGTGGAAGCTGTTTGTGGGTAAGCGTTTCGTTATATATTTATACATTTATATATACATTTTCATATTGCTTATAAATTTATGCTTTTAAGATCCCGTAAGATTGTTAAAATGTCAGGTCCAATTTTAGATATTGATGTTCCTGTTTGGGATGGAGATAGTGAGCTATTCCTTATGCGCGTAGACTCCGCTTTCTCCCCGTTTCCTGATTATGACAGTCATCAAAAACTGTCAAAGGCTTTTGCTAAACTACCTTCTGAATTGCAGCGACGGATTTATCCTAAGCTTGAGGCCATTAGGAAGGTATCTAACCCCATTTTGGGCCTACAAAACGAGGTAGAATCCTTGCTTGGACCCACTGAAACTGAGCAGATAATAAACAAATATACGCAGTTAGATATGCCAAATCTTGGCCCCATAGAAATACTGAGGGAATTACGGAAACGTTGGTATAAAACCAACATTTCTGACCATGAGGCTAAAGTTGTTTTTATTAACAATCTTCCCAAACATTAAAACTCTTTGCCAGACAGCTCCCCAACACTCTCTCTATAGATGACTTATCTGAGAGATGTGAGTTAGAATATAGGGTTTTGGAACCCAAAGTGAATCTATCACCCTTTTCTTCACCCCCGCAAGATGATAGAATCTCCTCCTTAGAGAGAACAGTGGCGAACATGGCCAAAGTTCTAGGATTGGCCATTACCAAATCGGAGATAAATCATGTGAATGCTCGACCAAAATTCGTTTCCAAGTCAAATTATAATAGTAGGCGGCGATCGAGATCTCCGCAATCATTTAATAAATATGCTCCAAAGAACTGGTGTTATAACCACCAGAAGTTTTTTATGCTTGCCAAGTTTGTCTTTGTCATTCCGAAGAATTTCCGAATGAGTGTCAATTTCCACAGCTGACGGAGAGGACAACAGACCGCAGGCACAAAGGTGCATCAGTATCGGGAAACGTCTGGCGCAGGAAGTAGAAGACCGTACTTTCTGCACATCAACGGCATCAACGGCGCGACAGGAAAGAAGCCAACTACAATCCGACATCCCTGTCGACTCTTTTCGTCCACGCCGAATTTTCACATAGAGAACCAAACAGACAATGCCGGTCGCTATCACCAGCCTACTTGTTTGCATGACCCGGTCAAACAGCCAAACGAACTTCTGCACCTTCTTGATTTCAAAACTGGCGAAGAGTACATCGTAGACACAGGTGCAGCAGTCTCAGTTCTCAAAGGTGATTCAATGGCCGAGATGTCGCTAGGCGTTCTTCTCGCAACAGCTACAGGCGAGCCCATACCAACTTATGGCTGCCAATACCGCACACTCAACATAGGTCTACGACGTGAATTTTCCCACAACTTCATCATTGCCAAGGTCTCACATAATATAATAGGCCTTGATTTCCTTCTAAAATTTCGGCTCATTGTTGATCTTGCCAATCAAAAGATCATCGACCCCTCCACCGGACTTGAACAAAGCTTTTGGACACTTGCCTCCGAGCGTTTGGAGTTACAGGTCATTCAACCAACCCCAGTGCATCATTCAGCAGAGATATCAGCAGCTCTTCGAAAATACAAATCGCTTTTCGATCTTAACAAATCCGATCTGCGAGTCTCCAACACGATGCATCACATCGTCACAGAAGGACAACCTATTGCACTCAAGAAGCGACCACTGGCTCCTGCTAAGCTGAAAGCTGCCCAAGAAAAATTCTCAAGGCTTTTGGAAGAGGGAATCATCAGACCATCGAAAAGTTCATGGGCGTCACCATTGCAAATAGTCTCAAAATCAAACGGATCGTACAGAGCCTGTGGAGACTACCGTAAGCTAAATTCAGTGACAAAAATCTGATGCATATCCTATTCCAAATATCAACACATTACTTGAAAAACTCAACGGCAGCAATTTCTTCTCAGTAATTGACCTTAGACAAGCCTACCATCACATCCCGGTAGCACCAGAGGATATCGAGAAAACTGCTGTCATCACTCCATTTGGCCTTTTCGAATACCTTTACATGCCTTTTGGACTTAAGTGTGCTACACAGACATTTCAAAGATTCATAGACAACATACTTCGCGACGACTCTGCTTATTGTATGTCATACCTAGATGACATTATGGTATTCAGTCCAGATCTAGAATCTCATGCGAAACATCTACGAAATGTCCTCTCACGCTTATCCAACCACGGACTCAAGATCAACTGTGACAAGACGCAGATTGCAACTTCATCCGTCGACTTCTTAGGGCATCGTATCACGGCCCAAGGTATTCAACCGTTGCCGTCAAAGACGAATTCAATCAAGAATATCAAGTCACCAAGGACTTTGAGCGATTTGCAGAAAATCCTGGGAGTACTAAACTATTATCGCAAGTTCCTTCCAGGCCTTTCAAAACAACTTTATCCTTTGTGCAGGCACCTGCAGAACCGAAAAGGACTTAGCAAGAATTCCATCATTGCTTGGTCATCCGAAGACGAGGAATTACTTCGACTTGCCATCAACTCGTTAGCAAATGCCACAATGCTAACGCATCCAGACTTTGAAAAGCCATTTCTACTCACGACAGATGCTTCTGAATTCGCTATTGGAGCCACTTTGGAACAAGAGATCGACGGAGTTCGGAAGCCTATCAGTTCCTACTCGCGTACTCTCCAACCAGTAGAAACGAGGTACGACACTTTCGGCCGAGAACTTCTCGCCATCCACGACGCAGTGCGCCATTTTATCAGCATCATTGGCGGTAGCAGATTTGTTGTTTTCACAGATCATGCACCACTAGTTAGCGCACTTCGAAACGCAACTTCAACCATCGCCAAGTACCCTGCCAGAGAGGAAAGACAGCTTTCACGTCTAAGCGAAAGGCAATTTGACATCTTTCACGTCAAGGGCAAACAGAACTTCATTGCAGATGCCCTGTCTAGGCCAGACGTCTCTCTACAACCACCTTCACCGTCACCATTCACAGTCAACTCCGTGGCACTCAGTGAACCTGCACTAACGCCAACTCTCCTGCGAACTGAACAACGCGGTGACATTCACATTCAAAGATCAATAGCCCGTCACCCAACCAAGTTCATATGCCGTCTGTGGGAAGGCTTACCAATTTTTTACTCCACGGGTACGCAGCCCAACAAGCCAGTTCTGCCGACCAGCCTTCAGAGGAAGGTTTTCGATTCAATTCACTCAATTTCTCACCCAGGAAGCCAAGCGACTGTTCGACTTCTTACAGATCGTTTCTGGGGTCACAGACTTAGGCAGAATGTTAAACGATGGGTCTCAGAATTTGCAAATTGTCAGAAAAACAAGATCACACGACACACTCGTTCTAATTTGCAACATTTTCGGTCTACTTCTCGCCTAGCCATCGTCCACATCGACATAGTTCATCTGACAAAGGTTCAAGGTTTCAACTACCTTCTAACTATGATCGATAGATTTACACGGTGGCCTGCGGCATTACCTCTTGGCACCATTTCTGCAGACAAAGTAACTAACGGTTTTATCTCTGCATGGATATCCAATTACGGTGTTCCCAATGAGGTCATCACGGACAGAGGCACTTGCTTCTCATCTGATCGTTTCTAAACCACCTTGCGGTACATGGGATACATCTTACGCCAGACGACTGCCTACCATCCCCAAGCTAATGGCATGGTAGAGAGAATGCATAGGGAACTCAAAGCAGCTTTATCATCCTCGTCCATTAATGGCAACTGGGTCGATGCACTACCTTTAGTTCTGCTGGCCATGCGTTCTCGTACTCGAAAATCCATTAAAACGTCTGCGTCACAACTCAAGTATGGCATGGATCTACGCCTGCCTAGTCAGCTCCCACGTCTACTACCGGCACAAGATGACCCACAAAACGAAGCTAACCGCCTTCGACTTCATTTCGGTAACATGTCCGAACAGCAGCCGAGACACGCCTCGTCCAGTCTTCGTTCACCCACAGCTCCACAGCTGCAAGAGAGTACTCGTTCGCAACAATACTGCTGTTGCACCACTACAACCCAAGTATCGCGGTCCTTACCCGATTTTACTAAAACAGCCAAAATACTTCATCATTATGCAAGGCGCTACACCAACATCAGTAAGCATAGACAGGTTAAAACCGTTTATCGAACCACCTGATCCTGAGAGCGTTCAACCTTCTGCCCACAATCTCAACCTGCTTTGTATAACGCGTAATTAATTTTTTTTTAAACATTAACATTTAACTATAAAATTTTTTTTTTAAAACTTTACGTTAATTTTTAGTAATTGTCTCACGTGGCATAACCACCTGTTCTTAGCTAACAATTGTGTAGCATTTGTGAACAGTTCTTTGGTATTATGCCATCTCTGAGGCAATGTTCGTGTACATATTTTATGCAATTATCTTTGATTTTAATGTATATATATTTTACATTATAATTTATTTCTCACACATGACATTACACTGCCTATTTTGGTATGACCAGCTACTTAGAGCTAACGCTTTTCTGTAGCAACACTAAGTAGTTATCAGCTTCATATCATGGCACAGGCCACTTTCAATGCATATCTCAACTTTATCTATTTCACAAAGATCACTCTACAAATGTCATGACTACAACGTCGAGCACTCTAGCTCCTTTGGTCGTATACAAACACATTGACAACGATCCAGCCTGCTTAGGTTTTAACTTAAACCTGGCAAATTCAGAGGCGATTTACCTCGAAATCTTCACGCTGCGGCTCCAAAAACTTACATTGCTCTATTTTTGCCTCACGTGCTATGACCGTCCACTAGAGCTAACAATTTGTGTAGCAATTCCTAGTGGTTACCTGGCATCATATCATTGTTGAAGCAACCAACAAGCATATTTAAGCCCAGCACTTAGGGTTCATCATATTTTTGCTTAACTTGGTTCGAAATCTGTCATGCATTTCTTATCTAGCCTCGCAGAGAGGAATATTTTTTTTTCAGAGAGGAAAGTGTTGTAACGACACAAATCAATCGCCGACATATTGCGTAAATTAAATTCAAATTTATTTACGTTGCACCAATGAGAAAAAAGCAAATTGCCGTTTAACCACGTCTAACCACGTTTAACCAATAGTATGCAAGTACACATATTGCATGCTATTTAAGCACGGTAATTTACCATGCAAGTCAGTTGTGGCATTTGCCTTCTACCTGCTTCACGCGTGTGCGTTCTGTCGGTTGTCAATACGTGTGCGCTCTGTCGGCTGTCAGTATCTACTCATCTTGTTGCGGGATACCGGAGAGACGAGCCAATTGAGTGCAGGACCTGCAGGACACCATCCACAACACGATCACAGCTCAACCACGGGAGCAACAAATCAACCAGAGTCCACCCAAGGCTCTAGGACATCTTCAACGCAGAATACTTAAAGCGAACGCATTACCCGGCCCTCTTAAGGGCCCCCATATCAGTAACTAATCTCTATTCAGAGCACCTTAACCGAGTTTGTAACGTCGTACGGCATTTACATGAAGCCGGGGCGTTTACAAATGAATTACTGTGAGAAACTCTGATTAAACTAATAAAGTTGTGAAGTAAATTTCTCTGTCTTCCTCATTAGACAGTGTGTTCCTTTTGCATTGGCCTAGTTGTTATGTGTCCGTGTGCTTTTATCTAATCTACATCAGAATTATCATGTTAGTCGCAATGGATTCGTCTATGTGTAAAAATGTTAGTTCCATCTTCGTTACGTTTAGACCAGTATTACGTAAGGGCTACGTGTCGTCTGCCCAGGCTAAAATGTGCAACTTTAGTCCTTATCAGTTCAAATTATTTTATGTTTATTGTCATTTTAAAATAACGAATTAAACTTGATCAAATTTTTTTAACCCTTATTCACACGTTTAAACATCTTATCTTTATTCCAACATATTCCTATGCCGCAAATAATCGATTTTTCAAACTGTTTGAGTGTAAATATTACTAGCAATATTAGTTTATATCTTGAAACACTTCAATTGGGGGTACAAATTTCGATCAAAATCATTAAAAATTTATTTATTTGCAATCGTGCTGGACGTGTGACTGACGGAAGTTTTGGTAAGTTGTTTGAAGACAAGTTAAAACTCAACAGAATTGGTGTTTAATTCAAGTTCCTAAAGTTGATTTAAAGAAGTTTTACCATCACCGATGCCATTATTGATTATTTAATTGTATTATTCATATATATGTGGTGAAAAATGCACGAGGTTAATGTTCGCGACTGCATAGAAATTACGCAACCGAAATTTCTAGGTAATTTCAATGTTTTCGAGACTACTCGGGGTGAGACCAACATATCTAATTTTGCTCTCTATCTATGTGCATTGCGGTTTGATTTCCGGCAGTCAGTTAGCCGTCGTACACTAATCATGATCATGGAAGTGCGCAACACGTCTGTGCATGTGACTGACGGTAGTTCTGCTATGTTGTCCGACGAAAGTTTAAATACAATGGGATTGATGTTTACTTCAAGCTCGCAAACTTGATATAACTAATTGTTACCACTATCCAAGCATTCAGTGATTGTTTAATTGTAGTAACTATATCTATGTGGCAAAAGCTGCGAAAAGTTAATGTTCGTGACGGCATATAAATTGTGCAGCCAACATTTCCAGTCAAGTACAATGTATGCGAGACTACTAGAGGTGAGAGTCGCATATCTTATTTTCTTCCCATATATATGCATTGCGGTTTGATCCTCGCTAGTCAGTTTGCCGTCGTACTCTGTTGATGGTCATGGTAGGTCAAAACCTGTTACTACGTGTGTCTGATGGCTAATCGCTATTTTGTGCGACTGTTTATATATAATGAGATTGGTGTTCTTATCAAGCCCACAAACTTGATTTAAACAACTAAGTTAAATAACAGTGGGTGAATTTAAATGCGTTAATCTCTTTGTTTTGATTAATTAACAAATTTAGTGACGTAACTGACACTGTCACCACACCTTAGGGTGGGGAAACAAATAAATTAAATAAACCTTCAATATCACCATGTCAAGGTTTACGATAACAAATTAAATACGCCGATAAAAGAATCCGGAATAAGTCCATCCAAGGAAACAACCCTATGTTAATTACAACGCAGGCAAGGAAATTATGATATTTCCAATCTGTCAAACCAGTTTCAATTCTTTCATTCAAGGTAGTAGACAAATTTGGGATGATGAAACTTAATGCTAATCAGGTATTAATTAATGCCAAATTAATTGTTAAGTTTATAACTAGTATACACATGTCACCTTACATGGAATATATTTTATATTTATTGCCAATTGGAAATCTGTTTACGTTCTAGCTCAAATATTAGAGTAATTTTTTTTCTTTGCTCTTAAGACCGTAACTTCGCAAACTTAATTGAAAATAAAAAAAAAATTATATATATATATATATATATATATATATATATATATATATCAAGAGATGCCATGGGCTCCATCCAAGAAGGCTAATCAAGAAACTGTAATTAGTATTCAACTGATATTTATTACTTAGAATGGGCCAAGGTGGCGTAATGGTTAGAGCAACAAATTCCGAAGCATTCGTGCTCAGACGCGAAATCTATCCGCGGCAAATTCTAGACAATACGTAAGGAGTTCTCAATGAGGACGAAATCGATCTACTGGATGAATTGCCTTTTCTACATTTCAGGATGCTTAATTTATAATGACCAAAATAAGCATATGATGAGACTGGTGTTTATATCAAGATCGCAATTTTGATATAAATTAATGATAAATGAATAAGAAAGTTGAGCGACAACCTAAGCATGTACACCGATAAGTAGCATTTGTGGATGAGATTAGTGACTACTTCTCTTTAATTGCTGGTAAAGACAAAATTATCAATGGTCAAATCGTCTTTTCTTGCATTGTCTATATGGTTAGTCTGCATAATAGAACTATTTGTCAAGCAACCAATTAATCATTTACTTGCAGATATCTTTGAGTTTGTTAACAGAATTCACGATATAAATACTAAAGAAATAGAATTTTAATATCTTTTAATGCGAGTTCTCTTTTAAGAATGTATTGACATTATAATTAAAACAAGAAACTAAAACACCTTAACAGCCACGTTCCCAGATCATACTCTACGAAACTATGTGGCTGTGCAAACAAAATTTACAGTTCCATTATAATGGAAATATCCGTCAACAAGTTTATGGTGTCGCAATGATGAGTTTCATATATTCAATTTTATGTAGAGATTTTCCAAGGTTATCTATTGTAGCACACAACTAAGTAAAGACATAATTAAATGCGCTCAAAACACACGTAAAACTTCCATTTTTTCTTTGTTATAAAAAGCTAGTCACAATCACAAACATGGATCCAATTTTCATTTAATTGCATGACAGAATCAATTTTAATTCAGAACTTGAGGCAAACGATTTTACAGCATTCTTGGATGAACTAATAAAGGAAGAGTTTAATGATAAGCTAACTAAAATGTTTTTTCATAAAACAGTCTTATCTGCACAGTATTTTCATTAAGCAGTTTTCAAAAATTAAAGATTCAGCGCAATTTGTCAAGAAATGACATCCGTTTTTGTTTAGATTAAGGCCGCAACGAATATCTTGGAGCACAAAATATTTGAATGCTAAATGGCTTTCATAGGCAGTTTATTAAGTCAACTCCTGAAGCTAATTATCGAGGTGTATTTAACGTAACACATTTAATTGTTTCCAGAAATTAATAATAGACAACCGTTACATCCATATCTTTATATATATATATATATATATATATATATATATATATATATTCATGGGCACTTTCCATTTTGCATGCAGGCAACCAATTTGTCAGATACGAAACCTTCTTTCTCATGTTGTATCAAATACCTGCAGATGAATATCACTTTACATATACATTTAAAGGCAAAACAAGTTAGAAATATGTAAACATGGAGGAACTGTAAAAATAGGAAACCAATCATTTGCGTGCGTCACCTCCATTTCAAGTTCAATGCCTGAAAATGCTTCTTCTGCTTGCATAAATCCGGCTGCAATTTATTTATCCATAAGGCTTCGTATGTTGCTAACTAAATTTTTTATTGCATTTAGTAACTATTTTAAATGCTTCGTCTGGAGAACATACGTGTGTTGTTCAACGATGTGTTGCGCAATTGCGGGTGCACATTCATCATTTAATTTAAAACAGTAGTTTAAGTTAAACTACCATTGGTTGCTCGGGTGGTGATAACAATTATTATAATCAAGGTTGCGGTCTTGATATAAACACCTGACCCATTAATTACTTACATGTCAGTATAAACTAACAATTGTATATTGTAGAAGAGGCAATTGATCCAGTAGACCGATTTCGTCCTTATTGGGAACTCATCATGTACTGCCCATAATTTGCCGCGGACAAGGCTCGAATCTGGGCAGGTCTACTTCGGAATCTGGTGCTCTAATCACTTAGCCATCTTGCCGCACACTACACTGTGCACAATTTCCAGTTATATACTAACTAATGTAACTCGGTCAGTCAATTTTTCCTTTAGGTGGAGCTCATATGGCATCCATTAAGACCAAAAGTTCCAACTAACCATCCACAATCTGCCATTACTGACCAAACACCACACTACATGGGGAAGTGGTATTGAAACGAACATTTATATAATTAAACTAACACTGGTTGCGCGGGTGGTGATAACAATTATTATAATCAAGTTTGCGGTCTTGATATAAACACCTGACCCAATAATTACTTACATATGTCAGTATAAACTAAGAATTGTATAGTGTAGAAAAGGCAATTGATCCAGTAGACCGGTTTCGTCTTTATTGAGAACTCATCAACCGCGCAACCAATGTTCATTTAATTATATAAATCCTCGTTTCAATACCACTTCCCCATGTAGTGTGGTGTCTGTTCAGTAATGACAGATTGGGGATGGTTAGTTGGAACTTTGTGCTCCATCTAAAGAAAAAATAGACTAGCCAAGTTAGATTAGTTAGTATATAACTGAAAATTGTGCACAGTTTAGTGTGCGGCAGGATAGCTCAGTGATTAGTGCAGCAGATTCCGAAGCAGACGTGCCCAGGTTCGAGTCCTTTCCGCGGCCAATTCTGGCCAGTACATGATGAGTTCCCAATAAGGATGAAACCGGTCTACTGGATGAATTTCATTTTCTACACTATACAATTCTAAGTTTATACTGACATATGTAAATAATTTATGGATCAGGAGTTTAAGTTACACTTTAGAGTAACACACTTGTTGTTACCAGAAATCAAAGTAAAACAGTCGTTAATGTAAACATAAAAAATATTATTTACCAATATACACGCGCCAGTTCGAATTAACTACCGTAGGCCGATCGAACAGACGATTAATTACTCTAATGAGAGAACATTGTAACTTAAACGCCTGTTTTGAATCAAAAGGTGCATACACGTCTGCAATTGCGCAACGCATTGTAGAACATCCCACGTATGTTCTTCAGACGTAGCATTTAGAATAATGCAATAACAAAGTGTAGTTAGCCATAAACGAAGCCTTATGGTTAAACAAATTGCAACCGGATTTATGCAAACAGAAGAACCGCTTTCAGGAATTGAGCTTGAAATGGAGGTGACCACGCAATTTATTGGATTCCTTTTTTCACACTCTCTACATGTCTACATATTTCTATCTTGTTTTTCTTTTCAATTTATATATAAAGTGATGCACTTTTGTTGATTCTTGAGGAGAACACGAGAAAGTAGCGTTTCTTGTATCTGATAAAATTTCTTTTTATTATACACATGGAAAGGGCACTATTTATTTCATTAAGACTCGCATTGCAAAGACTATATATATATATATATATATATATATATATATATATATATATATATATATATTCATTTGTGGATATTTAAGGAAAAAATAGAAGGACATCGTTCTTCTATCGGATAGAACGATCCTTTTAACTTTACACATGGGCACAATTAAGCTCATTTTCAATTTATTTAAAATCAACATCTCAAATAGAGATATGAATAAGCCTTAGTTGAATAATGTTGCTAATCCAACAGGTAATATCAAGGATTAAAATAAAAGATTAATAAAGAAAATTAAATAAACCAAAATAAATTCAATAGCCACTTACATACTCCAAAGCAAAGCATATTTACTCGGCAAGAAATGTGACTTCAGTGCGGGTTAACAACCGATTTGACCTTAGCATTACACGGTAATGCTTCAATTTTTTATAACAGTCAAAACAATATTTTATGTCAGTGATTTATTCTCCCGTGTTCGCTGATTGAACTTTTGTGAGGCTAAAAATGTTTTACAATATGAAAATTCTTTTCCTGCTTCTAAATCAAAACTGATACGTGTACTAATAGAAATTTAACAAGGATTGTATAAATAATTATATAAATGGTCAGCCTTTGCTTCTATCGGCTTAAATTGAATCCTAATGAATTTTAGTACATAACTTAAATTCTCCTATATGATTTAACAGAACGGAAGTATCTCGTGCAGAAGTTATAATTTCAATCGTTCAAATATTTCTCAATAATTGTATATATTCAATATTTTATATAACGTAAAATTTGGTATATTCAAGCTTCCATGCGAGATAATTATTATTTTTAACTCAGTTGATCTTTAAATGAAGTAATATACTTTAAATTTGAAAACATATACAACAATAAACAAGAACGCATTTACGATAGTTTTTAAAAAATGGCTAAACGATTATTAAATGTAATGATTTGCAAAATGCAGAAATTTCAATCGAAAAACTAATTTGTATCATTTGATGATACTCCTATTAAAAGGAAAATTTTTCGTTCATAAAATGTCTTCAGTTTTGAATATAAAATTCCATAGAAAAAAATTATGCGCTTGAAATAGCTTATTCGTGTTTAAATGGTAGTAGAAGGCAGTAACACTGTATAAAACTAAAGGCTATTATTTGACCAGATTTAAATTCTACAGCGGAAAATCGAATATAAATTTTTTTTAAATAATATGTCTAATTTATGTAATTTAAAATAAAACGGATATTAATAAATTTGGAATTGTATATTAAACATAATGAATTAAGTCGATTACATCAGATTTAATTATATTTGTAAATTTTTCATAACTTAACAGCATAAATTGGCAAATTCAAACTATCTGGTAGGAAACTAAATTACTACTCCGTGGTTAATAGAGTTCCTACGTGAAACAGTAGAGCTCACAGTGTATATTACTCTCTCTCTCTCTCTCTCTCTATATATATATATATATATATATCATCCTATTACCTTTTTGTTTTGCACATCAAAGGGTACAATAAATTAATAATACATTTCAAAGAATATATATATATATATATATATATATATATATATATATATATATATATATATATATATGGACATACAATTTGTGAAGACAAAGAAAAGAATGATTTAGATGAGAAAGGTTGAAGTAAGAACAAGAGCGAGGCAATTAAATATTTATAATTTATTTACTATTCCCATTTCGGGAATATTGTTCAATTTAAACTTATATAGCGGTTTCTCTTGTAAAAATATCAGGCTCGCGTTTATCAGGATATATCTTATTGTAAACGATTTTCGTAGGCTGAGATGTATTCTAGTTCGTATATCAGAGCCCATACGACGCAAATATAAGGTTTAGTCTTTAATGTAAGTCCGCCTTATCAATTACGTTCTAGAATTATTCATGAAGTGTTCTTCTATTCGCTTAGACGACCAGAGGTGACTGAAAAATTAAACGTACGATACAAAAAATTGACTATTTTTATTTGATCTCATGAAAAATGGTGATAATTTTCAGTGCATTTTTCATAGAATATTTCAAATAAATCAAAATATAATTTTCTATGCGTGATAATTGAAATAGCATTTTATTGAGGAGAACCATTACATAGATTAATATTCGCTTTGTTCGTGTTCTCTAAATGTTAAGACCGTTTATTTTTTGTCGATTCGCTATATTAAAAAAAAATAACCATTTAATGGAAGCTAAATAGCTCTATGAACATCAAATCGTTAGGGATTATAACGTATATATACATGTCAATTATTCTTCATTTTGCACCTTATTTATTGCACATTCTATATATATATATATATATATATATATATATATATATATATATATATATATATATATATATATAAATATGTACACGAACAGAAGCGTTTTAAAAAATATTTAATTTGTACAGACAACGGTTTTTCTCGGTAATCCGGGGAATACTTTTGTAAAGAATTGAAACTGTCGCCTACACGAATAAATAAATTAAAATTTCAATTTATAGGTACTAGATTTAGTTTAGTGAGATTTGGTAAATGTAATTTGATTTAACATGTTAATTGATTGAATTAGCGCAAGCGTAAAGTGATCTAATCAACTATTGCACAAATTGAGATGTTCATTCAGTTTTTTGTATAAAATCCACTTATTAATATATTTTACTTGTTTATTATTCAATTTAAAATGGCGCCATACCCAGGATTTCGTCGAAACAAGCTACAACGTGTTTTATATTTTTGCGTCTGGTGGGAAAAGTCTCTTAAAAAAACGTTTATCAAATATAAATTTAGATTACAATGACGAAGAAATGCAGAAATAAGTCTCCAAATTTCAAGATTAAATTGAATGCTGGGGATAGCCAGTCACAATCCGAATTCCAAATAAAATGACTGTTTTACGATTTATTGATTTCATTATTAAAAACACATTTGCTCTGCAAAATATTAAAATCAATATTTGAACAGTAACATTAACTCGACCGAAAGTTTTATGCCCAGGCAATAAATGCCACCCTCATGTTCAACGAAAAAACAAACGTTTCAAACAGAATAACTGTTTCCTCCTAATTTTCTCATTATGTTTCTGTACATGAATATATATATATATATATATATATATATATATATATATATATATATGCACAAACATATAATTGTAAGGTAAGTTAACAGAAAAATAAAGCGGGGATATTGTTTCAATTAGAGCATTGACTATGCCCAAAGCCTGAGGAAGCCTTTATTGATTGCTTAAATCCGGCTGATATTTGTAAAACCATAGGAGTTCATGATGAAAACTTTAGAGTTTTATGTGATTTAATACCGACCGATATTAATACAATTCGGCTTAGTCCATTACAAATACATATCAATCATACCATTTTTCCTTATATATAAACGTGATATTGAATATGGTACTGAATTTCAATTGTTATGTGAAAACGATTGATCTAGTGCTAACAATTGCGTAGTATAAAAACTTTTTAAATGTCATACTAGTTTAACAGACCTCACATCAGTTAAAGGTTTAACTGCGCAGAACGGCACGTATGGGCGAAGCAATATACGGATGTGTATAAAAATATCAACAGGAATACAGATAACATAATTCTCGTCGCTGATAAAGAAAAAGGCGGTTCTATAACGGAAATATCTAACAATATCTACAAGCCTAAAACTCTATTTATTTTATTTTATAATCAATTTGTTGAGCATAAAACGAAGGCTAGTCAATCAATAACCCGAGTAAATGACCAATGCAATATCAACACCTGTGTCAAGCTAAATGCTGAATATATTTCTACGATTGCGCAACGCATTAATAAAAACTCGAAAATTAGTTCTTGAGATCTGGCTTTTAATTTAATTACCAAATACAATATGATAAATTATTTGTCGAAATATAAAGTGCTAGGAAGAAACAAATTGCAACATGATTTATACAAACTTAAAAAATATGCTTTTGAATTGAGCCTAAACTGGAGGTAGTGTATACAAATAATTTGATGCGCTACTATTTCACGTTTTCTCTGCTTAAATTTTCTGCTTATTATTCTATTCATTTGCATATATATATATATATATATATATATATATTACTTGAAAAAAATTTGAAAAGTCTTACTTGTATCTTAAAAAATTAATTCTCACCGGTGAAATTGTTAATAGTGCCACGAATGAAAAATATTTAATTAAGCGATTATTTAATGCTTAAATAGAGTTCCCAATTTGCTGTGCAAAATTCCCATATGCTATATATAAAAATACCACCGTTAATTACCAGTAATGAAGTCATTTGGACGTCTATAATGATTTAGGTTTTCTGATACCAAAACAAATTTTAAATTTCTATGTATTTACCAAATTGCCTATTAATAATCACACAAATTTATTAACAACATAATTAACGAGGTTTTAGAGCGTTTATTTCAGTCATTTGCTATTTTACTTTTCTCGTATGCTTCATAATATAATAATAATTTTGTATACGCTTGCGTAACTTATTATGTTTTAAAAATTTAGCCTCGTTTCTGATGATTGCACATGTTTTCCTTTTCTCTTTGCCTACACAAAACATGATCAAATATTCACCATGTACAATTCATAACTGAGTAATGATAGATATACAAATACGAAGAATGAAATATGTGGATTCGGGGTTGTCATCGTTTGGAAACCTTCCACGTAATACGTTCTATTTACAACTGCTTGGTAATACATTTTTATCTTATTTCTCAATGTCGCACGCGTTTAGTGTATCTAATGTTATATTTCAAATTTGATTTAGAGACTCACAGCATTGTGTAAAAGTAATGACTTTATTTCTACCATCACAATTTATATTATATATATTTTATGTTATGCGACAAAGTTTACTGCAAATTTGCGTTTAATTTCGTTTGGTTTTCTTTTAGTTACTGCAATCCAATTTTATTCTGTTCTATAATCTATCTTTGTTTGATGTTTTTCTCTGTCGAACCGTAGGAGGTATTTCTACATAGGTGATTTTTGGGCAGCCAAATATACTTATAACTGAAGCAATCTAATGGTAATTAAAATAGCACTGGAAATTAATATCACTTACTGTAAACGAACGAGTTAAAAACATATCAGCACACGGTAAAGCCCCAATTATTGTTTCAAAATTCCTAACCAATTTATGCAATGAAGCACTTGAGAAAACTAGGATTTCTCAAAATCAAAGAAATAGACAAAATCACTAACAAAAAATAAAAACAACTAGAATATCAGTAACAAAAATTGTAACGGGAACAGAAACACCCACATAAAAAAAATTTCGAAACGTTTTGAGACTAATCCATATCGCATGGTATTATCGGTAGACACACAAAATAAATCATTGCAACGTCTGGTTTTGACAAGGTGAACGTTAAAATTGGTTATCTTCCAATGCGGATTACATTGAAATTTGCATGCACCGTCAATCGTTCTAGCAAAATGCAACACTGCTACGTAAAAATTCATAATTCTCAAGCAGTTGCAAATCCAAATGGTAGCATGTACGTGACTGTTAATCGTTATGCAATTCTTTACGAAAGTATGTTTTATTATAAAACTAGCGTTTAAAAGTGAAATCGATTGCCAGGCATTGTTGCTTTCTTAAATAATAATTCGGTGGCCGAAATGTTTCGCAACGTGAATAGAAATAAGCAATGTGGCGATTAAAATTATAAATCTATTAATAAGTTGTATCCGCGATAAAAAAGTTATTTTGCTTCTGAGTTAAATATCTATATGGGGCTACACAATTAGTATAATTTTTTTGTAGATTACCTAGGCAATTAATAATTAACTAGCATGCTTAAATGTTAATGTAACATTATTAGACCCTGCGTTTCACCTTCTGCATAGAAAATGGAAACATGAACATTTTACTCAAAGATGTTATTTACATTTTTGCATTTAATGATAATGTGATTACCTCCTGTTGGGTCACAAAGATAATAAGCTAGTGTTTAAATTAAATTTAAATTATCAGGATAAACAGGCGACTAACATTTTATTTTATTAAAAAAATCCAATTTTAGGCAAGTAAATATCTGTCTAAGATAAAAAAAATCTCTTCATGCAAACCTTCCTTAATTTATTTCAGACAAGTTGGACTAGCGAATCATCGTTGTCTAAAAATATGATACAAAAATGCAGCCTAATCCGTTTTATTCAAGTTGACGTCATGCTCTGCGATTTAAACTGAAATTGAGAATCGAATCAATATTTGTGACTGGCGATAGATTGGCGATGTCGTGCAACTA
Organism: Eudiplozoon nipponicum; assembly: GCA_029291075.1. Taxonomy (NCBI): domain Eukaryota; kingdom Metazoa; phylum Platyhelminthes; class Monogenea; order Mazocraeidea; family Diplozoidae; genus Eudiplozoon; species Eudiplozoon nipponicum. The sequence continues at coordinate 46,628 of JAQBSW010004193.1, forward strand.
GAAAAATAAATGAGATACGTGCTAATCTCAAGTCCGAAAACCTGAATTAAAGAATTTTCATTCTGATCCGTTAAAGCTATGGATACTTTTTTTGAATTTCGGGTTTTAATAAATCAAAAGCTGCAGATAGTTTTGATTGAGACTAGATAAATCGTGCAGTAGTTATTGTTTTCGAACATTATACTTGTGGAAGCATGTGGGGTGCGTACCACAAATTAAAAAAAGAATATCTATTATATTCAGTGCAGTTAGATCACCATTAGACTGGTTGCTGCATTTTTCTAATGATAACCATTGAAATTTAGAAACATATCGGTATGTGCGACTGGTGGTTTTTTATGCTGTTTTATGCTGATGCATAAGGTTGATTTAAATATTACTTTAATTATATTTAGGTAAACAGGCTAGTAACAAAAATATTCGACAAGGGTAATTTCCTCGAAGTTTGTGCCACCCCAACTAACATACAGAGTATTTTATTCTAGAACAATTGCATACATGAAATCTAATATTGATGATTCCTCAAGGTAAGACACAGTGCATACTCAAGATTTTAAACTAATTGATTGTACCAGGTAGAACTCATAGATAAAACACGATTGAAAAGTAGTATTACACACAAATCGTTAAAATAAATTTTATGGCAAACACACTTTAGCGAATTATTATATAAATTTAGTGATAAAATTGCTCTTGGAGATACTTGTTCTCCTTCTTCATCCTTTTTCATACTTGCACAACATCCAGGACAGATTCCTGATTTAACCATATATACAGGCAGCTATATTTTCTCCTCCATTGGCCTTAATTTTATGTGCTGTTTTTCAAACATATATCGGGTTGTAGACTTTGCAATCTATTACATTTAGCCATGAATTTCTGAATGGTTTTATCCATTCTTAAGGGTTTAGTAGTTTACTCTTTATTAAGAGTATCCATTTTTTTAAAATTATTATAAAACTTTGCTCCTATTTATAGGCCATACCTAAATATAAAATTATTATTATTTTATAGATATATTCCGGAAATTTAGGATAATGAAAGTATCAGTTAAGCTAGTTTAGATACTATTTATATGTATCAAAATATCCCTGCGCCAGCTGCAATGGAGTGCATTAAATGGTTCTTAATTGAAGACCCAAAGGTTAAAAATGAAACCCAAAGGACATTAAGACGTGAAATGGAAATACTAAAAATAGATACGACGTTCTCGTGCTTGTCAACATGCTAGTGAGTTGTCAATAGGAAAAAAATGTCTGACGTGGTAGTTTACATATTTTGTAATTAAATGAACAAAATATATAACTCTTAAACCGTAGTTTTTTTGTGAAATTCTAAGATGATGTTCAGACGACTTGGCAGCACGCTTATGACAATTTGGTTAAATTAAGCAAATGTAAAATATGACCTAAATTGAACGTTTGGATAGGAAACGAAGGTGAGATTGCATTTCAAGATGTGAAATTGATGTGAGATAGATGTATATTAAAAAAGAATGTAAATATGAAAACTAATTATTCGGGTGTCATTCTTAATTTTTATACGAATTACTCATATAGGATAAAAATATGCATTTAGAAATCTATGACATTGAGAAGACGTAGATTAGCTGATTTACACTCGAGAATAACGAATTGAGGAACCATAGTGATAAGTTGAAGGAAAATGGTTATCCACATGATATAATTAATATAACAATGAAGGAAGTAACTAGAAAATTAGACTGATTCGACCATTGTAAAGCAGGAGAAACCACAAGATTACAATAGGACTATGTTTTATATCTGCTTCGGCATGAAGATGGCAATTAAGACCGTCAGAGGCAAAGGTTTATAATAAAACTGCATTGAAATATACATTCATAATAAGCAGTATACCACAAAAGCAAGAGGTAAAATAAGAAGCCATCAACAAGTAAGGATTATATGTAATACATTGAAAAGTCTTTAATATGACTTAAGGTGAAAATTAGAGAATGTAAATTCTCTTGTAATTATGGCTAAACCAGAAATCTGACATAGCTATGCACCCACAGTTTTCATACCGTCAGAGAGATTGAGTAGAATGGAAACCTTCTTCATATGGAACCGCAGTATGTTGACCAGATTATTAAGGGAAGGAATTAAAAGAACATCTAGTAATGTTATTATGATTGTTTCGGTAGTACAAAGTTCGCTATAACAATTTTCAGTGAGACATTAGCCATTATCAAAAAAAAAATAGACCGAACGTATTGGAGGAATCAAATAATCGAACTGAAAGATAAAATATTTTATAGAACAACAAATCTATTCAACTATATTACTTTAATTTTGTTTAATTCTTAAATATGCTTGTGTTGTTTTTTTAATATAACTTAAGCTAACCTGCATTTCATTTTATATGTATTGAATTAAAATTCTTCATAAATTGGGTCAGAATTTACCTAGTATGGATGAGAACTTTTCGCAATCGCTTGATTATCATTTTCTCGTCTTCGAACTTTCATGTTATCTTATTCTGAAACCAATATATATATATATATATATTTCGACGATTTTTTTGTTTGCGACCTGTCTAAGTTCTCCATTGTGGTTTGCTGATAGCCAGATAAACTTACACTAGTATTTGTTATTGTTTCGAAAATCAATTCGAGCAATCGAAATTATCTAACTCGTTGAAATTGTTTTATCTATCGAGTAACATTGTTGAATGTTGATACGAATTTAGATATAGGATATGAAATCTCACGAACTAGTAATATAAATCAATAAATTTGGTAAAACTTTGCATAGGAATCAATTTTAGTTGGTAAAGTAGAACATGGCGTGATTAAAATATCATTTAGTAAATTGTAAGACGAATCTGAGGTGAGTATGTGTTAACTCTTTCACTGGATGAAGAAGAGTCTTGCGACCATGAGCCAACATCACCTGTTTAAAAAATCTTAAAAAACAGAAAAATTTATAGTACACGACTTATTCCGTTTCTCAACATATTTGAAATATCTACACAACATTTGATACGACTCGTATTAGTTAGTATTGTAAAATTTTGTGCATTGTTGAAACCAAAGTTGTTAATATTTTGAAGTATGACCGGTGTGTCGATCGAAATATTACTGCAAGTAGTAGGAAAGGATAATACTAACCGTTAGGTAGTAAAATGCTACGTATGCATATTATACATTTTAGAGTGTCCAAACCCCATGCAAACCTGTGATTAGTTAAGATTCTTTTTGAACATTATGAACGGATATATAATTTAATGTATCTACTATGTCGACTGTTGTTTTCGAATGTAAAATATTATTTAATTGTTAAAACATGCATTTATTGCTGAGGAAAATATGGTTTAAGTGGGTGGACAAGGAAAACTTTTTAATTGCCAACTGAAGTATTTCAAATAATTTCAGGATTAACGCATTGAAAATTTAAAATTATAGTAACAAGTCAGTTATAAATCTTGAAGTAAACAAGAAATTGTGATTAAATCTAAAATTATCTACTTATAAATTTAACAATTTATAGGACTGAAAGACTAATTTTAACATAAATTGTACGTGAATTAATGTGAAAAGCAATATAGGATAGAGTTAGAAAGCAGAAATAGATAGATAGATATAAAAATGGATAGAGAGAAAGAGAGAGAGAGAGAGAGAAAACCAGTAGTATTCATTAGCCTAAGACAAGAAGAAAGAACAATGTATATAATGAAATAGCCAGAATTTATACCACTTATTTTCAAGAACCTTTCATTAGCAATTACTTAACCGCACTTAATTATATTTTAAAGGATATAGTTTTTTTTATTCTGACTCAAGCCTTTTTCACTTTCTATAATAAGATAGTGCTGCATATTACATGAGGCCAATATACTTGGCTACTAAAATTCTACAAATAATTTAACTTATCGAACTGATTTCGCTTGATATTTTAATAAATCATGTTTTTTTATGATTCAACAAATTGCTTAATTTATATTAAGGGTGTACTTCATTGAACGAGGATATTGGCGATTCTTGCAGGTATATCTATGCTCAATTCTTTCTATTTTATTAAGTGTAAGCAAGAACCTGCATAGATAATATTACAAAGCAATTCGAGGATTTTATACGTCGTAATATGAACAGGGTTCCATTTTTTACATTTTGTCAGGAAGCTTCTTACGCAAATTAATAATTTCTTAAAAAATAATCAAAACATTTTGTTATTGCTAGTAAAATTGCTTGTATAAATATTTATATTTTCTCATTGTCATCGATTATAAGATACCGTTTTTATGTATAAATTTTAAAATTTGAAATTAAGAAGGATAATGCCATAAGTAATATTAATTTTCAACAACTTTTTCTCAAGTTTGATGAAAATATTGCTTTGCGTTGGAAGAGGATACTAATTCTTATTTAAATATTAGCTTTACTTTTCATTCATTGGGAGATATTTCGATCAACTCTTCGTTTTGTCATCCTTCCGATCCGCATTCCTTATTTTAACGAACAACTAATATGACCAGTGATTGAAAATCTATTTGTAGAAATGTCGATAAACTATATCAACGCAGGATAAATATTTCAAACAAATTTGAGCCAACTTCACCTAGGTTAAAATTATTGCATACAAGGATCACTCTATAGTATTAGTTAAATTCTTTTCAATTCTTAATCATATCTAATATATATTAGAAGAAATTATACTTGGCCTAATAGGACACCCATAATCTGTTGGAAAATTTATTTCGTAAATAAAAATTAAATTGAAGACTGAAAAATGCTCATCATTTCTATGATCTGAAAAATCGAATAAATATTTTCTTCAATTTTACCGAATGGTCATTAAAAATATATAAAAAATATCGAAAACTTATACCACATCGAAGCAAGCAAAACTTTAATCTCGGCAAATAGGTAAGTAATAAGCAAACTGTGATCTAATCGTTAGGATTAATTATTAATCATTTAATGCATAATCTTTAACAAATTAAGCGTTGCTGAGTGCTGGGTATGAACCTTAATATTAAACTAGTTTTCTGATATATGAGACCTTACTAATAATGCAAACCGGCTTCAATCACAGTTCGTTTAATAAGAGTGTCTGTATGCGCTGAATAAACTTTATCATTGTTAATCATGAAAGTGATTAATAATTTTACTTTCACTTCTACCATTTTTTTGATTCTTTTTTGATTGTAACATCAACTATTGTATTTGTTAGTTATTCTTAGATAATATAATTAATATAGACCTTAACACGTGGAAAAATTTTAATTAATTTTTTTCGCCGAAGTATAACTTTATCACTTGGCTTTAAATTTTTTCTTGTGTGTTTGAATCTATTTAAAATTTATTATCCCCAAAACAGTGCCATTTTATTTGATTATCTGAATACCTCTTCCCTGGGACACCTTCTAATAGGAGAGCCTATTCCCAAATTACAGTTAAGCAATTTTGGATGTCCATTTTTATTAATCATTTCAGCTTATCTTGCAATATGTTGAGATGAATTTGAATGAATAATCTCTACTGATTATCTATAAATATAAAATTCAAAAAAATAATATCATTTTTAATTCTAAATTTTGTAATACCTCTGATTTAAGCATTTAAGTAAACCTTTCGTGCGATATAATTCACCAGTGTGCGTACGAGCAATTTTCATTTCTAGTGAATGGATTTACTCCAAAAATATATCAAATTTCCACTTCTTTAAATTTGGAGCAAATGTTTTTACGATATTAAAACAAATGCCACGTTTAAGAGATATGATAAGAGCATCCAAACGGTACAGAAATTTCAACAGAAAGTAATTTTGACAGTAGGCAATTTTCTAAATATAGGTTAATGAACGCAATGCAGGCCATTTGCATTATGAATTAATGTTTTAGCTGGTTGTATTTATTAACGATTTCAAAAGTTTTCTTATAAAATTCAAAACTTTAATTAATTTTAGTCGAATAATACTGCGTAGTGGATTGTTAGAAACTAACCGGCTACTTAATTAAGTTTCGAAGTGTGTATGGTACCTTTCCTAATATTATTTTTTGTTTGGTATTTGATTTTTTTTAAAGTTAAAATCTAAATAAGATGGGATAGTTTTGGTGTAAAAAAATAGTGTTTCAGAACACGTTAGTTATGACATTCTTGCTTTTCCATCATACCACTTAGTAAGAATAATTTTTTGCTAGCATTATTATACAAAATTTCATTTAAAATTATGTTTTCCGGTGTTTTCAAACACTTTGATTTCTGTAGAAAAAACAATATAAAAGTCAAATTACAAAATGGTATGAGCTAATGTAGTGACTAAGTTTTAAATTAGATCAACTTTGTTATTCTCAATGCATTGAAAGAAATATTATTGTCGAAAAAGAGCTTCAAAAAATCATCGCACTATTACCTTGTGGAAGAAAAAATATAGTATTTTCATAAACAAATTCTCTCCTCAACGATCTGTAAACAAACTTATATTTGCATATATAGAAAGAAGAAGGACAGTTCAATAATTTTTGTGCATCATGTAATTGTAATCGCGCAGGTATGCTTTAAAATGACATATAAGTAATTACCAAACATTATAACAGAAATATGTTAGCAATTTGTGAGACGCTCTGGATACAAAAATTGCAATCTGATTTCTGCAAGCAGAAAAAAGATTCTAGCGCTGAGTCAGAAATGGATTTGATTCAAACAAATGATTTTATATTCTACTATTGGATTCACTCTCCTAACTTTAGTTTTATGTTTTTCTTGTCTTATATTCATCGATGTAGCTTGTAAGATATTCATTTTTCAAATAAGAGTGACTTTTTTCACAGATATAAATTAAACAGCACCTGAGATATTGTAGGAAAGCGCTTAGGTCCCAACTTATCACATAAATAAATTTTGTTTTAAAAGAAAATAACCATCCACATAAAATGTTCACAAATATATTAATACCAGTAAAAAAATAAAAATAGAGAAAATATGCTTCGGTGTTCGCTTGGAAAGCCTCATTGCAATTAGAGAGCATGAACAATTGTTTTTGTTTATTGCGATTGCCTGCAGATCGGGAAGTAAGCTTGAAAATCTATCCTTACATGAATCTGAAAACCTACTTTTAATCAAAGTTGCGGCATTGATATAAAAACGTGACCCATTATTAACATAAATTTTTTTGTATGAACTAAGTAATTTATTGTGTGGAAAATGCAATGCATCCAGTAGACCAGTTTCGTCCTTATTGAAGACTAAAGTACCGTCCAGAATTTGGCGCGCACAGGATTCGAACCTGGACAGTATGTCATGATTACTCAATCAGGACAAAACCGATTTATTGGATGAAATTACTTTTCCATAGTGTATAATATTTTTATATACAATACATTTATTTTAATGCATAATATTAGCCCGACGCGCGATGCGAAAAATGAATCTTATCAAATGACAACCTTAATTAAAAATAATTGTTTTCACCGCCTCCGAAATCCATATTCCTTGAATCTGAAATGTGTTTTCTTGCCATACCGCAATTTTCGCAAGAAAAAATATGCCTAGTAAGAAATGTATATGTTGCACCGATATTGCGTTGCATCCTCAAATTTTGTATGCGCTCGAAAAAACGTGAAGGATTTTTCATCTGCAATTTGTTTATAACCTTATCTACAGTTGGAATTTTACATGTGGGCAATCACATTCAAGGAGATACAGTAGAAGAATGATTTCACGCTTGTCGGAGCCCTGCCCAAACTGGAGTGGGCAAAAATTATTGCCGTTGCACGTAAATCTGTGACCAAATATATTTGTTCTATGCCACGAAAGCTCTCTCAAAATTTAATTTGTTTGAAAGTGCTTCGCTGTGTAGGGGCTATCGCTATAAAACAAATATTCCATGGGGAAACAGGAGTAATTAGTTTGTGCACACGAATTACAATCTATCTTTCCAAGCTTTATGCGAAACTGCATTTATCATGCCTCCACTATTATAACTGACTGGACTGTTGTGTATAAAATTTACACTTTTAAGTGTACCGGCAGTTTTCTTTAAATCTAACTTAAATTATAAATTTAAAATAGGCGTTGCGTTCAAATATAACCCGAAGGATAAACCAACATAAGCATAAGTGGAAACTAAAATCTTTTGTGAAAATTCGTTTTATGCTGACTGGCTACAATTTACTAGAAGCAGATATAACGCCCAATGCCCGCTATATATTTGAGTGATCAAGATACCTGCTTCTATTAATAAGTTGCCAGTAAGCAACAAACGAATGTGCACATTGTATTATTCTTGCAGTGCTGACTTTGTTTAACTTTATGGCTAAATTTTAACTAATTTGTTACTAGTTGCGCAACACGAAATACAAAATTGCACATATATTAATTCGCCTCAAGAAACAGTATTTAAATTTAATTTTTATTCTACTTCTTCATTAATACAGTTGATGTGATTAAGCAGTATGTCTTGTGTGCAATATATGTGATTCTAATTCATAAAGTGCAATAAATATTTGTATTATTTGAAGAGCTTAAAAAGAACACGAAAAAATATTATATATAACAATCTGCACAAACAATTGAAACAATTGTCATTTTTGATAAAAAAACATCGATAAACTAATTTTACGAATAATTCATAAATCCACTGTGAGTTTTTATTCATACGTGTTAGAAAATGAGATTACATTCCTGTTGGTACGGCTGGGAATACGGTAAATTATTTTTACGATATTCTTAACTGTTTTTTTATAATGCGAATACCGTTCTACGTCTGCAAATCTAAAGCATAGTCGATTTCGTCTATAGACAGGAGGGTTATCTTCCATATATTAAGGTATAATAAATATTCTTGCAAAATAAAATGGATCGCATAAAAACCGACAATTAAAATAATCTATATACATTTAATAACTAGCAAAATATTGTTGGCAGTATTTCATCTTTCATTTCGTTTCTGTGTAGTGCATTGATCTTATCAATGAATTGTGGCCAAAGGATGGCATCGATTAAGTTCGTATAACCTAGAGATATGGCTTTCTGCAACAAATTTCAAAGTAAACTGCAAGTGCCGAAAAGCAGAAAGCCATTACGAAACATAAGATTTTCGTCAAATTTAGGGAAAAATTACTTTAATTATTGAGAATGTTGTTTAAAATATATATTTCAAAAACACCTGGTGCTGGAAGACTTCGCTACACTGATGCATTTATGCTTTAATTTTTATTTTTCATTGAATTTCAAATACAGATGCATAAATGTCGAAATATAAATGAGTCGGAAAAGTTCGATGTATGACAGAAAAAATATTTGCATTAATTGAGGAAACCGTGACAGTTTAATTAACTTTTCGAAACTGAAAAATGCATGTGTTTAGCTTAACCGAGTAAAATACCATGCAATAATCAAATTAATTTGAATTATTAGAAAGTAAAACGTTTTGCTAAATTGGTGTTGCAACTTGTCATCTTTTGAAAAGGTATTAACTCAAAATGTATTAAAAATATTAAAGCTGTTCATTGCCAAATGAGATCATCAAGTATTTGGACTTCTCCATTTGCTATCTTTATTTGGTACGTCTTATGCGTGACTATTTGTAGGACAATCAGAAAAAACTTAATTATAATTATTTTATTTATGTAGACATTGTGGAAATAAAGTAATAGAGTGAATTTAATTATCAATCAATGTATTAGCTGAAATTGTGTTTTGTTTAAATGATGTGATTTTTATCAGTAGTTTTTATTTCAGTGGGATAAAGAAGCAAATGTTAATTCACACTAAAACACGTTAAAGTTATGAAGGATTTCTTGCTTAAAATTCAGTGGATTGATTTGAATAAGGAATTTATTTACCTTATTTTGATGCCAATACTTCCCAGGTGATTAAACATTTTGTGTAATTAATTGAGTCCAATTTTTTAATTGTTGACACTTGCTTTTTACCCTTAGACTTGCCTAACAAATACAATAAGCAGAATGGGTAAAAGGAGATTAGTAAACGGCAAGCAAATCAGAGATAAATTTAATGATGATGATGAAAAAGACAGCTCACTTTATTTTAAGCCGGAATTCTTAAATTTAGCTGATTTAAGGGAACAGCTTAAGAGATTATTGTACACCTGGTCAATATTTGGCACCTTAATTGATGATATTATATTCAAATTACAAAATGCTTTTGCTGAAAATTTAAGACTGGAAGTTTAAGAGCTGCATTGGATTTTTTTATTTCTCAAATAAATGATATTTAGAGTGTTATATTTCCTGTTTTGATTCCTACATAGAATCTTATTATGTATTGTCACATATCTAATCGGATTTAAAATATCAAATTTGTTGAATTCATGAAGCACATAGCTTTATTGAATTAAATAAGCTGTTAGATGAATAAAGTAAAGTAAATGCCTAAACGAATGCAATGTCTTTTATATAGAGTTAAAGAAAATAGTATATCTAATATTAAACAATGAAATCTGTAAACGCAAAGTTTACACCATACACTCGATAAGAGTCAACGTGGTTTTTATTTTATGTTTACTTGTTGCAGTTGTTAGGAAAGTTAGCAAAATACTGAATTTGTAAAGTCGAAAAAGTACCCTGTTCAAGCAAAGTAGAAAAATCAAAGTTGAACTCCATAATTGCACAAAAACATTTCTTTCAGAATTTTTTAAGGTCAATATTAATATACACGACACTAATGTACTTTGGAAGGAAAAATTACTGAAATTACATGTATACATGATGATGGACGGAAACTTTTGCTTAGTTACTTCGCTTAAACTTTGATTAGCACGATTTTTTTATATATTAAAATATATTGAAAAAGTTGGTGTCATTCAGAATATAAAATTTATCGGAAGAATTATTTGAAGTATTGAAGATGAGGCTAAATGACAAACTAAGTTAATTTTTTTTCAAATTCACCGTTTCTTCCGTAGAATAACGCGTTTACAACCTCTATTGTAATAATGATTGCCATTTGTAATATAAAGAATTTTGATAGTTGATACGTCACCCGGAACTCTCTTAGTCACGTCTAAATTGTATTCATCTACAAAGCGAGGACTAAAACTTGCATGTAATCATTAGAATTCGTTTACTTGAAGCCGTAAAATTGTTATCTACTTGATACATCATGTTGAATCTTAGTTCCGACTACTTTCATCAGGACTGTAGATCAAAGCTGTATTTATAATGACCTTGTTGTGTTTTTAGACGTATAATAAGAAAGATGTCTGTTCAACTCATTACCAACAGTGAAGCTCGGGATTAAACCCACTGGAACCAAAGAAAACCGGAAGAAAATGATCATTTTTGTTGCTGCCCTGTTTGTACGTGTGCAGTACACACTATTATACATGCGATAGAACATCCGCTGCTTTCTTGGTCTTTATCATTCTACTGAAAACAAGGATGTTTTATCTACTTTGCAGATAGCGCGATAGCTATCAAATATTGATCCAGCGCGTTGTTTACGGCTGTCGAATTTAACAGGTATGTGTTACAAATAACTTGACTCTAGCAGAGCATAGCTGTTGCTACTATTCCACAGCGGGTGTTATTGGAAACAAGCTTGCGAGTAAGTCGATGAAATCTCTTCGAAAAGTGTGATTTGCAAATCCAGTTATGATGTCTGCCGTTGGATGACCATGGTTGCGCTAACAGTTATAAATAAAATGTGAGTCTTAAGGATTAATTGCATTTACACAAAGATCTCCATGGGGAAACTAAAAATGGATGATGTGTAAACGCGAAAAACAATTCTCCAACACGCTGGTCATTAAAATTATGGTATTAATAGTAATCAAACAACTGTGGTGTTCAGTCTGGTCTAGCATTCGTGTACATATTGATGTCAGAAAATGTTGCCACCAAACTTGTTCAATAATTAGCAGACAAGGGGACCAGTGGCAATGTAAATGTGATAAGAGCATCAGGATCTGAAAGCGTTTCATTGATCATCAAAAGTTCTCACTCACGATATCACTGGCAGTGTATTGCAACGTGCTTGGCATTGTTAATACTGCAGGTGTTAGTGTGTCTAGCCACAGTATTCAGATCCACAATATCTGATGAGCGAACGGTGGTTGCACCTTTTTCTAAATACAATAAATTGGCATAAATCTTACACGGGCTTTTTAGATGAATATTAATGTAGAGATTGGACTGTATTTTTTCTTTGAAAATTTAACTTCTGGTGACCGCTAATATAGCATTTAAACTTGTGTAAACTCTAAACGAATAAAAGTAAGCAGCGCATCTTCAAACAAGTATATAATTTTGCTGTCGGCCCTGTAACTACAACTGTACATGAGCGAAACGACATTTGAGCGCAATGAAACACCTGTTTAAATTTATCACAGCAAATATGCCAATCAAAATGCATCAGCTACTGCGAAAAGAATAAGAGATCACACAAAAGCGCATAAATTCGATAAATATTTGCTAACAGACATGTAGCGCATGTATTGTTACACATTAAATTACAATTTTTACCTTAATAAGATTGTCGTTGAAACGAAACAAACTCCTAGACGGGTTTACGCAGATTTGGCGAATGAAGAGCAGCTATTCTGGTACAATTAGAATTTATAAATTAAGGACAACATGAGACTACAATGTCTACTTATATATTCAACCAATGCATTTTGCAAAGGTGTAGACCAGTGATCTCGTTAAGAAATCAATACTGGAGCTCTTCGTATAATATCGATGCAACTACTTGCGTTCATGTGGGTGACCACAAGGCCATTATTTTGATACCGTCCATTTGAAGTTATTATAAACAATAGAAATAGAGATTATAAATGAAAGGAGAAGAATCCGTTCTAGCTGAATAAACAAGACTTGCCAACTTATTCATCTTCTGCAAATTATCACTGGCGCCTTAGCCGACTGAACTGTGAACCGTCAATGCTTTTTACAGATATTTAACTTCGTAAAATGTGTAATACGCTCGAGAAGTGAATTAGGCTAACTCAGACAGAATTTCGATCGAGAATGAGATACATAGACCAGGTATAAACTCATAAAAGCAGACATTTTAAAAATTTTACTTTTAAATGGAATAGAAAATTATACAAACATTCTAAGAAAAGTTAAAAATTTAGTTAATTTAAACAAGATTCAGTGAATCGTGTAGTATCTAGGATTTTCTGGTCATACGGTCAAACGAACTCAACAGCTTCTTCCACAAAAATATTGATCAATATGTTCGGAAAGTCTATCAATTTTAAATTAACGTATTTAATGTTCAAACATATCGTAAGCCATGTTTCGCGAGAGGTGAGTTTTTTCGAATTTTTATAGCATTTACCGTATAATTAGCTGACTCGAACGTGATTGACAAAGAAGCATGTAAAATATTCTTAATGGCATTTTCTATTGATCTATAATAGGATACACGGCGATTTGAATTATGTAATCTACGGTACTTACAACTATAAAAACCAAATGTAAAACTTCGAAAAATGTTTTCCTCAAAATAATATCTAGTACTTAGAAATGCTTATTGAACCTATAAAAAGAACTTACATGTTTGCATATTAACAAACTCCAAAAATTACAGATGGTAATTTAGCAAGAAAACGCGTTCACCATCAGACCCAGTATTTGTTTTTTCTTAAAATCGATTATGGGATTTTAATGTTAGATATGAATGCAAAAATCACTAGGCGAAATTGACATTTTTCGGTGATGGCAAGTTTAATCGCGAGCAAATCTCATTATGTTGACTTCAGTGCATTGATAATAAAATGGAATCATGTCTTTTCCCAGAAAAATAGTTTACATGTGCTTGCAATTGATCACAAAGTGTGCGCACTACAGTTAATTTGACGATGAATAATTGATTTTAAGGTGATAAAAAATATTTAAATCATGGTTACAATTTGATTTAAATACCAGTCCCATTATACGCATACATTTGTCAGTGCAAACTAAGCATTGCATAATGTAGCCAAGACAATTCATTCAGTAAACCGGTTTCTTCCTCATTGGGAACTCTCCACGTATTGTCCTCAATTTTCCTCGGACAGTGCTCAAACCTGGGCACGTCTGCTTCGGAATTTATGTGCGATATCCTCACACGCTGACTTACATAATATCTTTCGGTAATTCATAACAAACGCCTACGCGCTATTACCCACAATCTAATGGAATAACGTCGAAAACTGTGATACTGAATGCATTCATTTTCTCAATTATATAAATTTAGTACGAGCGATAAAGTCTTTAAAATTGCACTTCGGAGTTACAGTGCTGTGAATTTGGTTTTGTATATTTTCAGATTTTCAATTTATAAGCTATTCTTAATCTGGTGGTCAACCAGATTTGTCATCCGCAATCAATCTTGATTAATTTCGGTAGTCTACTTCAAATAATCTTTTTTTCCTTCAGGGAAATGTAGTTTACTTTACCATTTATTGTTGTTTCATGCACATTTAAATTAAGCGAATTCATTCATATTAATAATAACATAGAAGCACAGTCTACTGATCGTTTAAGCGATGACTTTCACTTCCAAATTAGCAATGTATTTTCTGCCAGGTTACACAGTTTTCTCGTGTAACCATATTTGTGCATGTGCGTATGCATGTAATGTTATTCTTTATTCCCACATTGCCAATATCTAGTAAAACCACACGTAAGCTAATTAAAATTTTAACATACTTGAGATGATACGACAAGTACTACAAGAGTTATCGTTTACACATCTAAGCAGATGAATTCCTATGTCAATTTAAATTAAATTATCCAGGAAATTTGTTTTTTATATTTAAACTTTTACTGTTAAACAAGCCTTGACATATTATTTTAACGAAAAATAATACGAAAATTACTTGTACTTTATTTAATACCGCTAATTTGAAGAGATATTTCTAAGAAAGGAAAAATACATAAAGAAGTAATAATTAACGCTTTCAGTGTGTGTAGAATAATTAAACAGGGCCAAATCAGTTAAGAGAAATAAATTACGCGTGAAATCACTTTCCGAATGTTTTGTTACATGTTCAAAAAGTTACTTTTTATGAATATTTATGGCGTCAACAGCATTTAACTTGTTAGATAATGACTAAAGCCTACTAATGAAATATTTTTGAGGCTTTATGTCATGAAAGAATAGCGACACATCTGAATAAGGCTTATTATTAAAATGCAATTAAACTTCTTCAAAGATGAATAAAAGTTGCAGACTAGCAGAAGAATTCTAAATTATCGCCGTAGCATTTAGTTTAAACCTTCAATCACATAACGCGTAGTAAAAAACAAATACGTTATATCCCCTGGTGCACGTCAAAACATTTTATTTGTGACAATCTCAACAGTCATATGAAGCTATTCCGGGCTTAGTCTATGATTAACATCAAAATGTGACAAATAAAATTACTTCTAATTTAAAATATTATGATAAAAAATTTTCAAATCAAGGTTGCGCGAATGATAGAAGCACAAATTCAATTATATATATATATATATATATATATATATATATATAAATTGAATAACTAAGGATAATTTCCCTAATGCATGTGATAAACTCAAATTCAGCAAACAGACATTCTTAAGGCTGGATGCCAAATTCAATTGCCAATTCTCTTCAAATCTTTCAGTCTACAACTTCTCATATATAGTCAGTAGAATATATATTGAATATTCGAATGTGCAAAAGATCAACCAAGTCCAGCAACAATTACCACAGAAATTGATTAAAATATCTTGTTAACATGAGGATATATTTGAAGCGCGGCCCTCAGCCTATTTGACAAAATACTCAGTTCTGCATTATGAAAATAAACGAACAATGGTTGTGCGGGCGGTGATAACGAATATTAAAATCAAGGTTGCGATCTTCATTATAATAACTACATTATGAAATTTTCAAAAAATTACTAAGCATTTCTTTAAATCAAGTTTGCGAGCTTGAAGTAAACACCAATCCCATTGAATTTAACCAGTCGTCGAACAACATAACAAAACTACCGCCAGCTCGCAACGCACTGACGCGTTTCGACCTTCCATGATCATCCTCGAGAGTACGACTGCAAACTGACTATCGAGGATCAAACCGCATTGAATATATATGGAAATCAAATTTAGATATGCGGCTCTCACCTCTAGCAGTCTCGCATACATTGAAATTGACTGGAAATGTCGGCTGCACAATTTCTATGCAGTCACGAACATTAACTGTTTGCAGTTTTCGCCACATATACATATATAGGCAATACAATTTAACAATAATTGATTGCGCGGGTGGTGGTAACAATGCTTTAAATCAAGTTTGCGAGCTTGAAGT
Source organism: Eudiplozoon nipponicum (assembly GCA_029291075.1). Lineage (NCBI taxonomy): Eukaryota > Metazoa > Platyhelminthes > Monogenea > Mazocraeidea > Diplozoidae > Eudiplozoon > Eudiplozoon nipponicum. Next base: position 62,877 of record JAQBSW010004193.1, read on the forward strand.
AAACACCGACCCCATTGTATTTAACCAGTCTTCCAACAACATAACAAAACTACCGCCAGCCGCAACGCACTGACGCGTTTCGACCTTTCTTGATCATCATCAGAGTACGACTGCAAACTGACTATCGAGGATCAAACCGCATTAAATATATATGGAAATCAAATTTAGATATGCGGCTCTCACCTCTAGCAGTCACGCATACATTGAACTTGATTGGAAATGTTGACATTTCCAGTCAGTACGTTGCGGCTGGCGGTAGATTTGTTATGTTGTTCGAAGACTGATTAAATACAATGTGATTGGTGTTTACTTTAAGCTCGCAAACTTGATTTAAAGAATTGTTACCACCACCCGCGCAATCAATTATTGTTAAATTACTAAGCATATTTTTTCATATACGAAGCTCTTTAAACAAAATAACAAGCACTCGGTCTAAATATCTAAAAGATTTACAAACATGATGATGGATAAGCAACCTTCACTACCTTTTGTTTGCTTATTTTATACTGACAAATATGGATATACAAATGAAATTTATGTTTATGCTTTCAAATTAGATTAAAAATAGTCCAGTTTGGTAAATAAAAGTGCTTTGTACGTGACAAGATTGTAGAATTTCACAAAAAAGTTCAAATGTAGTAAATGTAATTAATTTAGTAAACTGGTTTTGTCCATATTGAACAATTCAGGTACTGTGCAAAATTTGCCGCTTACACGGTTTGAAACTGAGCACGTCTGTTTCGAAGTCTGTTGCTATAACCACTGTGCTACTATGCAGCATGGTGTAAAAAATAAGACGTTTAATTTTAGCGTTCTATTATATTCTCTCCTATGTGCTAAATTTGATGTTAACCTTAAACATAATATAGAATATTCTTGTGATTCGGTTTACTGAAATTGGAAAATCTCCTCTGTATGGTAGGTTCAGGTAGATTTTTTACTCCGACTGTCACGCGAACTTGGCGGTGTCTTCCGGTAACATGAATAAATTTCTCCGGATAGTTATTCTTTTGCATGTTCTCCAAATGCTTTAACTCTTACTTGTCAATTTGCTCAGAGTACAACTTCCTATTATATTCTTCTCGTAAACGTTTTGGAACGTTGTTGCTATATTTTAGTGGGTCATGACTGTGTATACCAATTTGTTGATCTTGAATAAATGCCGTAGTTTTCTCGGAACAGTTGGATGCGCAATAAAGTAAGCATTATTTTTTCATTTCCATCAGTATTGTGTGTCTACATGAAGCTACCTTTTGGAGGAGATCTTCCAGTCTCAATAATTTCAGAAGCATAAATCCAATCACACGAATAATTTTTCCAAAAGTATCGGGAAACATCGTATTCAATACAAAGTAAGTGATGATTTTTAATGCTAAAAATCAGCTGCTTTCTTCTCTAATTCTCTTAACACTTGCAATTTCAGATGTAAAATAATTTACTCTCATGTACTTTATTAGTGTATTCTAGCAATTCATATATATATATATATATATATATATATATATATATATATATATATATAACTCATATATATGTATATATATATATATATATATATATATCCAGAGCACAATTTTTAAGCAACTGTTATCAAGACTTTTATCCTCTAACGACCATCGAGCAGTGCAAATGCCTGCTAGTATGAGGTAGCCGCTTACTAAATTAAAAGAGGCTGAAATGAACGATTTAAAGACAATCGTAGTATAATTACAAGTTATTTAAACAGATTGGCCAAACACAATATCTCATGACCGTTTGTTTTGCCAAATTCCATTTCGGTAAAGTATAATGACAAAATCTGTTCCTCAAAGATGCGACCATTAGCCGGTAAGTGAAAATGTCTGTGTGCTAGTTTTTTTAAGAAAGAGTGATGCATCAGAGAATATATCCAGAAATTAACAAGAAATATCTAGCCGATTAGAAGAATTAAATAACACAGAATAAATGTCGACAACGATAAATGATGTTCCCAATAGAATGACGTTATTCAAACTGCCTTTTAACATGAAAGTACGTTGTTGTGATATTTCTGAACACGTCTAAGAATTGATCTCGAACAAAATGCAATCAATATTTGTGCGGCAGGGTTGCTAAGTGGTTAGAGCACCAGATTCCGAAGCAGACTGGTTGAATTGCCTTTTACACACTATAAAATACCTAGTTTATACTGACAAATTTATGCGCACATTGGGTTAGGTGTTTATATTAAGTTCGCAGCCTTGAATAAAAGTAATTTAATATACGTGTTAAAAATGGAATAGCTCGAATTTTAGATCAAATTTGTTGAGGCCTTTGTTTGCAATGATTACGAGAATAAATAGACGAACTCCAGAAACCGATGTTTCTGTTTACGCATATGTGTATGTAAGTTTTTTAATTTGAACGCATATGTTTATATATGTATATAAAATTGCGCATGCTTGAATTTACGTTTGCATGCATTTGTTTATGAATGTATGTTCATAAGTATCTATATAAATTTATACAATTATGGGGGACGTTTTTTTATTAATCTATACTAATGTTAATGTGTTTATTCAGTTTTATTTCTAATTAGGAAAAAAAACATTCTTCCTAATTAGAAATATACTGTGTAATATTAAAAGGCATGGACATTTTTACGATTATTCAGTTTTGTATGGGTGTTTAAGCATACACATAAGTTTTATGTTTGTATATTCGTGTTTATGCTTGTATGTATGTGTGTGCATTTATAGGTGTATTTGCATGTATATGGTATGTGTGTGTCTATATATGTATGTAAATTTGCTTTATTTTGATCGCGGGATCTAACATTTACTTAAAAGTGCCATTATTTACTTTTCTACATTTAATTTATGATATAAAAAATAGACTACACTTTGTGAGAATCGCATTTGCCCCAAATATATTGAATAATTTGATGGCATTTTATTGTGATGCATATAATGGCTTCCTCCATGAACGTATATGGCATCAGTCAAATACAATAAAGCAAATGTTACTAAAATTTAACTTTATTCTTATAATACACATGATTTTATCAAAAGTAACGTCTATGAGTTCCATTAAAAATTCAGTATGCCTCTTAAATTGAAGAAGTCCTATAAAAACAATTTTTTCAAACTTCAGCAGTATATCTGCTTCCTTTGAAAACGTGGATTTAAAATAGAGTTTTTACATTAAATGCATAGAATTCATTACTTATTAAGGAGAGCTGCTCAATCGATGAATTAAAAAAGTACCACTTTAAAAAAATAAAATACCATGTCATGGAAATTTATTGAGAAATGGAAAATCAAAGCAGAAAAATTATTATTTGTAAGTCGGTCAACTAATGTCTCCCCAACTACTACTTTCATGAGTGAAAAACGGCTTTTACATAAAATTACAAATACTTATCTTAGATATTGACGCAATATGAAATAAAATTTGTAAAATGGTGTCAGACTTTGTAAATTTGCAAATTTCCACAATCACTGTCTTAATAATTTCGGAAAACAAATAATACGAGCATTGATTGCATGTGTAAATGTAGGTTTTTGTGTGCATAACGCGAAGTGACAGTTCCTGTATCATAGACGAGTGATGGGAGATGTATTTTAGAAAAGTGCTTTGAAAGGAATTGAGGATGAAATATAAAAAAATATTAAAATCACGAATAATGAAATTGCCACACATAAATAGGGATATTCAGCTTAAAACTGCATAAGTGACGAAATCTGACAGTAATCTATACACTAAAATACCGTAAAAAGAGAGGCAGTATAGAGCAGTAAATACGTAAGACAAGGCATGACCACAAGTTTAGTGTAGAATCCAAACTTTTTTGGGTGGGAAAACGCGCATTTCCGTTTAAGGTCGATATCAGTTCAGCAAGTTTACAGTTTATTAGACGATTATTCTATTCATTTTTGCATCGAAGGTGAAGAAGCAAAAACTAAACAAATTTGGTGTGTAGGATTAGGAAAACAATCTAGATGTGCATACTTGCAAAAAATGTGTGCCCGAACGATAAGGCACCTAAATAATTGGGTCAACCTAAAAGGTGTGCATAAATACAAGTACTCGGACGTTGTAGGATGAAAATTTTGAACAATAATGTTATGCAGAAATGCTAAGTAAACAGATGGTCGGCTAATTATTTTACTCTTTTATCTGTGCAAATAAATGAATATGGCTTTAATATAAAACAACAAAACGTATCTCATTTTGCTGCAGAGTAGAACAATAATAAATTTGTTTGACGTCGGATTAATGGAATGAGACAATTTTAGCATAAAACATACCGTATGGTTCACTTGAGGCATGCGTTTCGACTGACGTATTCAGCGCTAGGCCCTAAACAAACTAAATTTTTAAATATTTAAAGCGGAACAAATGGACGAATCCACATCACGTAATGAAACACATACCGGGTTTGAAGACTAGTGCTGGCGGATACTGATGCAGTATTTAAAAGAAGCGCGCGTAAAATTTTTCTCCTATTGACACTTATTCCGGGACGAATTGGAAATACTTTGTTAATTTGTACGACATGCTTTTTAATTAAGTGCGCGAGTTTTATTATTCCGAAACAAAAACTGTCTGTAATTGCTAATGTCGGTTGAACCACCACCATCTTTTTATAATTAACTTGTCCTAGTAGACTGACTTCATTAATTTAGACTCAAACTTCCATTCAAATCTGAACTTAAATTTATTCAATCTCATAGTTTTCCTGGTGCGGTCACCATTAATATTTCCATTAGTCAGTGGGAAAATGTGGTCCCTAAATCCCTGCCATAGTCGCTGTTCTCTTTTTGGACTTTGATCTCTGAAATTTAAATGGAATATGTGGTAGATTGACTCCGGCATCAACATGTATTATTTAGAGTTGAAATATAAAATTTGTGCGCACACACGAGTCGCGTGGTGAATTTGAATATTCATTTGAGGAACGGTGGAATCAATATCTGAAAAACGGAGATACCGTTTTAAGGGTTAACCATGCAGCTCCAGATGTCCGTTCGGTTAAACGCTCTGACTAAACTTGTACAACTGGGTAGATAATTTGAAAATACTTTCAAAACGTTAAGCATTATATAGGCTTACATACTGTTTGTAGCGGAGAGATAATTAGCACGCATTTGTGTATTAGGCGTTGCGCTTCTAGTAGCAAATACATTCAGGTGACCAAAACGGTAAACACAAGACAGCATGAACGGAACGTATAATCTCATGCACATTCATTTCGTGCTTATCCCCTCTATAATTGGTTGGAATGTAGGGCAATTGGACAGTACTCAATTGCGTAGAAAATTGTTTTCCGCAACAAGCAGTATATAAATTATATATATATATATAATTAAATAATGTCATGATTTCCGCGAAATATGATAGCCGATACCGTCCTATTTTCCAACATTCCTCACCAAAATATATAATAGGTAAAAGTTGTAATACCGGTTTCTGCGGATGAGTCGCAAGTCAGCACGAAACGAATGTGCACGTGATTATTGTTTTTGTTCATTATGTCTTTGATTTATCCATCTGGTTATACTTGAACTAATTTGTTACTAGGGGTGCAAAACCTACCACACGATAATTTTGGCTTCGATTGGACAAAGCAGCCAATTTTATTGAAGTTAATTATATAAACAATTTAAATAAATCGAATTTGATTTCATTAAAACCTGGAGGTATAATGAGAGACACATCCTAATTCAAAGAAACTGAACAAAAAGTTTTTATTGATGTATATATATATATATATATATATATATATATATATATATATATATATATATATATATAATGTGTGTGTGTGTATATTTATATCAATAGACTAATTCGGACTGAGATTATGCTGGAGATAAAAAGTTAAATTAAAAGCGTTTCCTCTAAAATTAAAAAAAATATATTTACCATTCTAAAAAGTTCAATCTTACCAGTGAAAAAATCTGTGCTGTGAATGTGCAAATAATCAGAATATGCCAAAGAATGACTAAATATTTTCGCGATAAATTAATGTCAATTCATATGATTAATTTTGAAAAGAGTGACCAACAATTGGCCGGATGTGGTCAGCAAAATAAAATGAAAAGTTTATCTTGATAACTTAATTTAAAACTTTGCGTGTGGCAAAATTTAAGTAAATCACATGGCATTACATTTCTTTTATTGAGCATTATATTTGCAGTTTCTAGAAATCACAATCTTTAGTTCCAAATAGATAAAGCATTGCGCTCGCTGCTATCTTCAAAATTAAGCTTTTGAAAATGAACTTATCTAAGATACAATGTCCTTTTTGACCCGGCATGGATCATGCTACTAATCACGGGTTGACTAGCTTGATCGATATACTAAAATGTTCAATGAGTGCTGAATTTTATGATATAAAATTAAGAGAACTAGTTATACCAAAATAAGTTGTGATGTTTGCTTCCTCATTATTATTGATTGGGCGTGGGTAATAAAAATAATAAACGTATTTCACAATATATAGATTTAATTTCAATTTTGTGAAGGCAAAGCAATATATGTAACAGGGAGAATTTAGGCCGAATTGGAATTAATTCATAATGAATCTAATTCATTATTCTCCTTGCCTTTTGTGTTTATCAGACTAAATTGATCGTCAAAACGTGTTAGCTTGAGATTGAAATTATTTAATTTAAATTTCCTTCAGTTACATAATGATCAATGAAATTTATCAGTAGATTGTAACTTATAGATAAGCTTGTAGTTCATCAATGACTATTATGAAGTAAAAACAAACGAATAAGACTTAAATTAAAGGTATTGGATTGCAACATGTGAAAATAATGAAAGGATTTTATAGCCGTAGAATGTACCCCCAATTATTTCGAATAAACTAAGTTGATTATCAAATCTCGTTGATACCACACAGAATTACAGTAGCATACTATATAATTGCTTCACTTCTAGGTAACAATGAAATGCATAATAATTTATGAGCTGTAACTGAACGCTGTTTTGCCGGTTTTCGATTCCTCTAGGAACCGGCAAATACAATGTTCAATTACAGCTCATAGAAGTATATGCATTTCATTAGAATGAACAGTACTTTAATTTTTAATGTGGTATCAACGAGATTGATACAACTAGTTTATTCGAATAATTGAAATTTTGATAAAATCACTTTTCATTATTTTTCACATGTTTACAATCCAATACTGCAATTTAAGTCTTATTCGTTTGTTTTTGCACTTCATAATAGTCATTGATGAACTAAGCCCTTCTATAAGTTACAATCTACTGATAAATTTCATTGATTATGTAACTGAAGGAAATTTAAATTAAATAATTTCAATCTCGTGCTGATTTTTGACGATCAATTTAGTCTGATAAACACAAAAGGCAAGGAAAATAATGGGTCATTATGAATTAATTCCAATTCGGCCTAAATTTTCTGTTACATATATTGCTGCCTTCACCAAAAAATTGAAATTAAATCTATATTATTGAATACGTTTATTATTTTATTACCCACGCTAATCAATAATAATGAGGAAACAAAACATCACAACTGTGGCATAACTAGTTCTCTTGAATTTTATATCATAAAATTCAGCACTCGTGAACGATTTTATCAAGTAATCAACCCGTGATTAACATGATCCAATGCCGGGCAAATTTGCTATCTTTAGATAGTTCATTTTCAAAGCTTAATTTGAAGACAGCAGCAGCAATAACTATCTATTTGGAATTTAAGATTGTGATTTCTAGAAACTGCAAATATAATGCTCAATAAAAAATGTAATGCCATGTGTTACTTAAATTTTGCACGCAGACTACAAGTAAGTTATCAAGATAAACTTTTTCATTTATTTTTTGCTGACCACATCAGCAATTATTGGTCACTCTTTTCAAAATTAATCGAATTGACATTAATTTATCGCGAAAGTGACGGTCATTCTTTGGCATATTGATTATTTACACATTCACAGCACAGATTTTCACTTGAGTAAATTAAATTTAGGAGGGCAAATATATTTTTTAATTTTAGAGGAAACTTTATTTAACTTTTTATCTCCAGCATATCTCAGTCAGTATTGATATAAATATACAAACGCACACACATATATATATATATATATATATATATATATATATATATATATATATATATATATATATATATACATCCAATAAAAACTTTTGTTCATTTCTTTTGATTAGGATGTGTCTCTCATTATACCTCCGGGTTTTAATGAAAATCAAATTCATTTATTTAAATTGTTTATATAATTAACTTCAATAAAATTGGCACAACTATCAATCAACAAATCACTCGTGTGTTTTGCACCCCTAGTAACAAATTAGTTCAGTATAACCAGATGGATAAATCAAGACATAATAACAAAGGCAATATCACGTGCACATTCGTTTCGTGCTGACACGACTCTCCGCGAAACCAGTATTTAACTTTACCTATTATATTTTTGGTGAGGAATGTTGGAAAAGAAATAAGACGGTATCGGCTTCGCGGAAACGTGAGTTTAGTATATATATATATATATATATATATATATATATATATATATATGTAGTATTAGCTGTATATATAGACTATGTACTGCTTTGTTGCGGAAAACTTTCTACGCAATTGAGAAGTACTGTCCCGCCCCCATTCCGGCCAATTATAGGGGATAAACACGAATATTGCATGAATTATACGTTCAATCATGCTATCTATGTTTACCGTTTTATTCACCTGAATGTATTTGCTACTAGAAAAGCGCAACTAATACAAATGCGTGCAATAACCGCACAAGCAGTATGTAAAACTTATATATGCGCGTTTGAAATTGTTTTCAAATTATCTACCCAGTTATTTAGTCAGAGCGTTTAACCAGACGAACATCTGGGCACCATGGTGCTCCCCAAAACTGAGCTGTCTCATTTTCCTTATTCACCATAAATGAATTCAAATTCACCGCGTACTGTATAATAAATAATATGTGATGCCGGAGTCAATCTACACATATTCCTTTTCGAAGTCAAAGTCAAAAAGAAAGAACAGCATATGGCGGGTTAGGGACCACGACGCAGAGAAACATTAATGGTGACCGCACGAAAACTATGAGACAATAGGGTAGTTCAGATTTGAATGAGAAGTTTGAGTCTAAATTAATGAGTCGATCTACAAAACAAGTTGGTTCCAACCATTTTCATTACATTTCGAGTCGCGCACTTAATTAAAAAGCATGTCATTTAAAATTAACAAAGTATTATTCGTCAGATAAGTGTCAATAGAAGAAAAACACACGCGCATATACTCTTTACAAATACTGCATCAGCCATCCGCCAGCGAGAATCTTCAAACTTGGTATATCATTTCTACGTGATGAATTCGTCCATTTGTTCCGCTTTAAAATATTTAAAAAAATTTAGTTTGTTCAGGGCTAGCGCTAATTATCAGTCCATAAGTGAGAACTGTACGGTATGTTTGTATGCTAAAACATTCCTGAATCCGACGTCAAATAGAATTGTGTGAATTCTACTCTGCGGCAAAATGGC
>JAQBSW010004194.1:0-72375 GCA_029291075.1 Eudiplozoon nipponicum
GGTTTATCCTTCAGGTCACAACTAAATTAATTTGTAATTAGGTTCGCAACACCTAATACATACTTGCACATATATTTGTTCTCCGCAACAAGCAGTATTTAACTGTTATTCTAATTATCTTTCTGATCCTTGAGTAATGCTATTCTACGGTTAATTGCTTGGAATTTAAATAAGACGTAAGTAGAACTTTTATCGTAGTTACGTATTCGTTGTTTGCTACTGCAACACGTGTTATTTAAAATAGAATGTAAGCAATCCTTAATTATTAAACAGTAAATGTGCAGACAAACAAATCGAGGAGTAGAATTACTGCCCGTTAAAATACAAATAAAATTGTTCTAAATTAAAACGAACTTGGCCAAGGAATAAAGATAATTTTCTTGAATATCCTTACTATCTATTGACTTAAATTATGTTTGTTTAATTGAAGTATGTCGAGGAATGCATCTTATATGGATTCCCTTCTTTATCATAGATAGAGTTACGTAACTCCAAGCCAGGTTCAAAACGATCGGTAAATGTTAATTTATGATTACCGTTCCAGACTAGGATAAAAAGCATGGATCAACGTTTAACTACCGGAAGTTCAAATACACTTGAGTTTCAATGCTCTTAGTTTTGCTTCAATTAACAAATATCCTCTTTTAAATTAATCCAATTCTTTATGGATATATGTTTACGTACAGCGTCTCCTGATACGTCGATTTAGAAACCTATTTAGGCAAATTTTTAGTTGGTATGTGACTGTCGGCACCCGTTGATTGTTCTTCATCGCAATGCCACACATTAAATTTGCCTGAAGTTGGAGATTATAAAAATGATTAAATTTCTTTTTTAATGTTTAAATGATGGCTTAATAATACAAGTATTAATTTGGTTGGCCGATACGATCCATCATCTTCGGCACCAAGAGACGTCATTAATATTCCACATGTACGCTTGACTAGGGCAGTTCATTTAAGGTTGAATGAATTCGTTCTCCTCGTCTCCATCTTACGTGTGGTGAACATTTTTGGAAAAAAATCGACATGAAATTTTAACCTTGATAAATCACCAGCACACATGGAGCCTCAAAATTCGTTTACCAATGTAGCATTAACGCGTGGATTACAATTTATGTAATTTTACTTGTAGACACTATAGCCTCAATTTACTTAATTTGACGATAACTAATTGCCATACAGCAACGGAAAACAAGAGCTCGAAATACGACGATATGGTCAACGGAAATAAATTTGAAATGGCCTGCGTGAAAATTAAAACTTCTGAAACCGGAATGCTTATACCGAATGAATTTTGACAATTGACCTACACAGCAATATATTATGAAGATTTAGAATAGAATAGAATAGAATAGAATATCTTTATTTGGATTCAAACCACACATGTTCCATCAAATAATAAAATTGGAAAATGTACAATATAAAAAGATATCACATCACATAAATATGTGCAATTAGTTGTACTGTACAATTTATCAGTATCAGAAAGTTCAGCTATAAAGAGTGATAGATTCTTCATCAAAATAAGGAAAATTTAAGGTATAATTCGATTATAACATTTTGTAAGAAAAAAGGGAACCATGACTAATAATTGATTGTATGCATTGTTGATTAACAAGGTGATATAATGCATAACATTTCATTGATACGCGTAACGCAAAATATTGCTTATGTCTATTGCAATCTTTTCATGAATAGATTGCATTCAAAGACAATTTAAAATACATTCAATTTATTAATAGACAGCTGGCGCCTATTGATCATGACCTTTTTGTAAAGCACTCAAATTTTGCAGAGAAGTAATAATTATTACTTTAGGCGAATTGTGCTAATGATGTCTTAATGCGGTCACAATACATTGAAAGCAAGTCGACAAGTACCAGTTGCAATTTAGTGATATTGTCTAATTCTCAAATGAGTCGTATAAGGCAGCTTTGAACTCAAGATGTTTACAGATTATGAACCATTGTATTTAGGTTTGATCATCGTGTCAGGTCACGCAAAACCTGCCAAAATTATTGCGTGACAACTAGTTTAAATGTCAGAAATCTTTTATATAAAAGTGTCTAACTTAGAATGATTTTTACACGAACAGACTTCAATTCAGTTAACATAATATGATGTCATTTAAAAGTAATTTTCAATAGGAATCAGTTCATCTCTCCAAATTTAATTAGAATAAAACTGAACTCAGTTATTTTTTAACCCTAGTATCAGGTAGGTCAAACGCTCTGCTTAGAGTTTAATTGTTTTAATATTCAATATTAAGCTATAGTTAAAGTTAAATTTTATTCCTGGATATGTTATTGCGTCTTTGTGATACTTATCCAAAAATATCGATTTGAGAGGTAAGATATAGATTATAGGTCTTGGAATTCGTTTAGATGTTTGGAAAATGAAAATAGTTTAAAATATTTTTTTACAATTCAACCGGGAAATGTTTAGAAATTATAATATTTTCATGCATATAACTTAATTAATATTAGTATATTTTGTATACAATATGTTTACCGCGATTCTTTAAGGATCCAGATCTAGATAATTTTTCTTGGAGTGCACTGATCTTACTTTTTTTTTAAATTTAGCACATTTAATGGGGATACGATGTGGTGACATTAGTGAATATGTCGTATGGCTTAGCCATTATCTAACACGAAGTGGATTTGCTATTTTAATTGAGTTATAGTTTGAGATCTGCAGAATATAACTCTTTATTTATTTGTTTTGAATGAACTTACTGTTTCCATAAGTGATTATGTAAAATGACTTTTGTCAAAAATAAGATTCTTTATTTCAGTGCGATATTTTAGTATTTATTAGTGCCATTATCTACCAGTTTTATATTTATTATAATGTATTCATATTTGTGAATGTAAATTTGTGATAGTTCGGTTTTGCCTTGGAATAATGGTCGAGCATTGTTAATGTTGCGAGGCTTTTATTTTGTAGTTGGGAAATCATGATTCTGCAATTTCCTTATAAGTTACTATGACAATTACGTATTCTCATTAGTAGTAAACTGGTTACATATATGTGTTAAGCGTATTTAATCGGTACTTTTATGTATTTTGACAGTATTTCTTCTTTAATATTTTTTTATTTATAACCAGTTGTCGGTGATCGCATTGTGGCATGAAATTGTTGCGATTTTTATTTAAACACCTGACCCAATATGTACATACATTCGTCAGTATAAACTAAGTATTGCATATTGTAGAAAAGAAAATTCATGCTGTAGACCGGTTTTGTCCTAATTGGGAACTCATAACGTACTGTCCAGAATTTACCGAGGACAGGAATATAGTGCCTATCGTCTCTTTCAAACTCATCATCAGTAAATAACTGTTAAAATTTTTTAGTGTCTGATTGTTTTGAGATAATATTCTACGAGCCCTTATTAATTTTAAGTGTTTAGAATATTGACAACATGGTACATATTAATAAAAAGGTGATTGGCAGATTCTAAATCTCCTATAATATTGATATTTTTCAATTTGTAATTTATTATATTCCTTTGAGTCATGGAAAATATTTTATCAGGTTCTGCGGCTTATATGTGTATAGCAAATATACATCTGAACATAGTATTAATCAGCTGAAGTACAATTGAAATAAAGAAAGATCCTGACTTTTCATTCTATTTATGCATAGAGCGAAAACTTAGCTTTTTATGTAGATGGATGGCAGTGTCGTCATTTTAACTTTCATATTTATCCAATGGAAATATTGTTTGTTTTGACATTTTTATTTTGCAGTAACGAGTATTAATGCTATACAACGTTGACGGAAAATTAATTATTAGTCGTCGTAAGATGCACTTCTAAAGAAATGTACTAATGATAAATTAAATAAAACAATTAAAAATAAACAAATCTGATCCGCACAGTATTTGCATTACAGCAGATTCGTGACTTATGAATATAAATTATCAACAGATCGCGACTTTATTTCAGGAATTGACAGGTTGGTTAGGTCGGGTTCAAATATCAGCGAATACTCTAATGCAAAAAACGATTTCATATATCATGGCTATCCTTGAAAATTAATTGAGTCAATGAAAAAAGGGGAAATCAAAAGGTACAATCGTATTTTGGACGAGAAATCAAAGTAGTTTAACAGAACATCCCATTTTGAGGGATGCATTTTCCCGCGGCAAAAACATGCTAATTTAATGCAGCTTATCTGACAGTAATATCTAATGGAACAAACTTACATTTACCAATGTAACGGCTCAGACTAATTCGCCGACATAATGTCAAAATCAAATTCAAATTTCAATATGCTAAACCAATTAAAACGCGCAAAATTGCCGCTGACCAATTGCGTGCGACTGCACATCTATATATAAGCACGATGCAATTACCACGCAAGACACTTCTGCTCTGCTCGCTACGTGTGATTGCTCTCGATTTCTTCGCTTGACTGTTTACCTACGCCGATTTCTGGGCTTGCGTTTACCACGCTGTGTCATTTTTTCGCCTAGTCTTCAGTCACGCCAATCTTCTTGTTGTTGCATAACAAGTCTTTCGTAATTGATCACGTATTAATCGGATTTGTACGTGAGTCAGACAACTCGGTGTTGACGCAGATCTTCAACAAGACAATTCTAAGCCTTCGAACATCAACTCACATATCTGGCTTCGACAATTCTACTTATTCCGGTGCATCTACACAAATGAACAACAGGCAACGAACCGGAAAAATGACCTTGTCTAGTAGTACTTGTAGACACCATCGTCACGGTAACATTCATAAGCTTTCACGGCATTTACCGTTGAACGATTTTCTGGCCCTGTTAAGTGTCATCCACAGTAAGTTCTTTATTAGAAATCGTTTTTCTTCATGCAACGACGCGCGTCACTTTCTTCCAGCCGGGACGTTTACAAATTGGCGATCACGCAAGTGCCGTGCGACGTTACAAGAATAAGACTTGACGGACTCTATGGGAGCAGTTATATTGTGTGGCCCTTAACAGGATAAGAAAAGTGTTCACCGGCAAATGCCATGAAAGTTGATAAATGTTGTATTGGCGATAAAGTCTAGAAATACTTTTAGACACTTGTTATATTTTCCAGTACATTGGCCGGTGTTCATTTGTATAGATACACCGGAATAAGTAGAATTGTCGAAGCATGATGTGTGAGTTGCAGTTCGAAGGCTTTGAATTGTTCTGTTGAAGATCTGCAGCAACACCGAGGTGTCTGGCACACGTAGAAATCCGATTAATAGGTTATCCATTACGTATGAATGGGTGTGCGGAAACAAAAAGATTATTGTGTCTGAAAACTAAGCAATGAGATGTCGCAACGTTGTAAACGCAAGCCCAGAAGTCGGCGTAGGTAGACAGACAAGAGGAGAAAGCGACGACAATCACAGGTAGCTAGCAGAGCAGATGTTTTTTGCGTGGTAATTGCATCGTGTTTATATAAATGTGCAGTCGCACGCAATTAGTCAACGGCCATTTTGCGCGTTTTAATTGGGTTAGCTAATTGAAATTTGAATTTGATTTTGGTAATATGTCGGCGAATTAATCTGAGCCGTTACACCAGTAATCTACGATAAACAGACCTTAATGTTGACCTCGAATATTATTTACCAATATGCATGCGCAAGTTGTCGATCAACTTACATAGGTTGATTGAAGAGACGGTTAATTACTCGAATAAGAGAACACGCCTGTTTAAAATGGGTGGCAAATACGCGTCTACAAGTGCGCAGCGTATTTTTGAAACCTCACAAGTATTTTCTCCAGACGTAGCAATAATTTAAAGGAATTAGCTACATAGGAAGCTTCATGGATAAACAAACTGAAGCTGAAATTACGCAGGCATGGAAAGCATGTTCGGGCATTGAGCCTGAACTGGAATTGATGCATGCAAATGATTGGTTGTTCCCTTACTTCAAACTCTCTACACGTTTAAAGTTTTCTATTTTGCTTTGCCTGACAATCAACATATAAAAGATGTTTTTTTGAAGATACATGAGTGGAATAAGAGAAAGAAACTCTTCTTGTATTAGATAACTTTTTTCATTTTTTAACATGGAATTGGTACTATGAATTTAATAAAGTCTCGAATTCAAGAAGAGTAGTATCATTTTCTCTATGGTTTAAAAGTCTAATATATTAATATAATACCAATCGTGCATAATATTGATGGATCATGTTTGTCGTATCTAAAATAACGTTGTCAAAATAATGCATATGAGATATCATAACGGAACCGTTGGTTTCGGTCTTAATGTTGTTCCAGCTTATAAATTTAAATTTAAATTTCCAATTAGCCTTTAAGCACTCGAATAATATTTTCGAAGTGTAATGGAAAATATATAGAAATGGAACCAAGATCCAATCTATCACAAATGTGCAATTTTCAAGTAATTATAAAAAAACAAAAACTAGGCAATATCTTAAATCTAAAATATAGCTAAATGGCGTCTGGTTATATTTTAAAAAGTTGGTTTGGATATTTTTAACTAAGATGAATAGCTTAACGGAAATTTTATGGATATATAATTCAGAGCCGAATTAAACAATTATTGTGAACTATAAGAACTTGTGTATATATAAACCATTTAAAATAGGTGACGATATTAATATTTCTGCACCATGAAAAGTAATCTTAGGCAACTTCTGATTAATGTTCCTTAAACTAGGTTTCGAAATATTAGAAATTTCAAATCAAATAACGAATGGAATTGATAAATATGAAAGCTAAGATGGCGGCAATGCCATTCATCTTCAACACATCACAGGTTGTTGCCCTGTGCGTTTATCGAATAACAGTTACGTGTCTCACGTTCTTAAAATTTCTTTTCAGATGATCATTTTTATGTTTAGATGCCTATTTGCCATATGCACTTAGGCAACATAAATTGATAAAATATTCTTCATTATCCAAAGCAATATAGTAAATAATCTCATACACATTCGTTTCGTGCTTACTGGCGACTCATCAGTAGGAGCCGGTATTACGCTCTTTAACCACTATATATTTGGTAGAAGAATGTGGAATAATAGGACGATACAATCTTCTAGACGAATGTGTAAACCTGTAATAGTGAAGCTAACATCATCTAAAGTCTCGACAACTTCAACGATAACTCACACAATATAATATATATATATATATATATATATATATATATATATATATATATATATATATATATATATATATATATATACCGAGTCTGTAAAGATACTAACATTATGGCTATTGTGTTAGTAACCGATACCAACATTTTTGTACCAAAAGGTACATGGTACTAACACTGTGGTTGCCGAGTCGGTACATGGTACCAACATGATGGATATCAATGTATGCTATAGTTTACCGAAATTTAGAATTACATCTATTTCTGAACCTGTTACTCCAGTAAATCCACTACACTCTGGCCTTCATCGATATCAGTTATCACATTTCGCGGTAAGCATGACATCATTGAATTCAATATATAACAGTTAAATACTGTTTGTTGCGGAGACCTAATATATATGCAAGTATGTATTATGTTTTGCGAACCTAGTAACAAATTAGTTCAGTTGTGACCAGAAGGATAAACCAAAGACAGCATGAACGGAAAGTATAATCTGTGGTATTATGGTATCTTTCGATGTTACGTCTTTGTTTAAAAATGTTCCAATTGATGAAACCATTGACATTCTAGTCAAAGCGGTAGAACACGATATATTACCATCGCCGGTGCCAGGTCACACTCTACGCTAGCTTATCTCATTATGCACGAAAGACGTATGATATCGTTTTAATGGAAGCATCTACAAACAGACTGATGGTGTCGCAATGGGATGCCCCTTATCTCCAGTGTTGGCTGAGATTTTTCTAGGGCACCTAGAAAATACATCATTAAAGAGTGACATAAATAAATGTGCTCAATATATACGGTACGTGGATGATATATTTCTTGTACTTAAGAACAGGTCGCAATCACGAACATTGCTTCAAAGTTTCAGCAAAGCACATAAGAATATCGGCTTAATGTCAGAGCACGAGAAATATGACTGTCTGCCTTTCCTAGATGTACTATTAAAGAAAGAAACTAATGGTAAATTAAACAGAACAATTTACCCAAACCAACATGGTCTGCACAGTATTTGCATTACAGCAGTTTTGTGCCATTTCAATATAAATTATCAAGAGTTCGTGGTTGCTTTCCAAGAATTAACAGGTTGATTAGTCAAGATTCTAAAGAAAATGAATATAATAAAGCAATTAACGATTTAATGTCTAATGGCTATCCCAGGAAATTAATTGAATCAATTATTAAAAGGGGAGTTAACCAGAAACAGACGTATTATGAGCCAGAAAAGAAAACAGTCTACCTGAACATCCCATTTAAGGGGGATGCAGTTTCACAAATGGCACAAAAGAAAGTTGAGGCAGCATTAACACGCACATTCAATGCAGCCAAACTACGAGTGTTATTTAGGGTAACACACTTGCCTTTACCAGCAATCAAAGAGAAACAGCTGTTAATGTCGATATCAAATAATATTTACCAATATACATGCGCAAGTTGTCGATCAACTTACGTAGGCCGATCGACCAGACGGTTAATTACTCGAATGAGAGAACATTGCAACTTGAACGCCTCTTTTAAATCAAATGGTGAATACACGTCTGCTATTGCGCAACACATCATCGAAACAACGCACGTATGTTCTCCAGACGTAGCATTCAAAGTAATTACTAAATGTAAAAACAAAAGGGAGCTAGCCACATACTATGTCTTATGGATAAACAAATTGCAGCCGGATTTATGTAAGCAGAAGAAGCACGTACAAGCATTGAGCTTGAACTGGATGTGACGCACGCAATTTGAGTGGTTTCTATTTTTCACACTCTCTCTATGTTGACATATTTCTATCTTGTTTGGCTTTCCAATTTATATAAAAAGATATGCTCATTAGTAGATATTTAAGAAGACCATGCGAAAGAAACATTTCTTATATCTGATAAAATTTCTTTTTGTTTTAGCACACAGGAAGGGTTCAATGAAAGTATAATCTCTTTTATATAGTGGTTAAAAGGCGTAATACCGGCTCCTATTGATGAGTCGCCAGTAAGCATGAAACGAATGTTCATGAGATTATACTTTCCGTTCATGCTGTCTTTGGTTTGTCCTTCTGATCACAACAGAACTAATTTGTTACTAGGTTCGAAACACCTAATACATACTTGCATATATATTAGTTCTCCGCAAAAACAGTATTTAACAATACAGTAAATGCCAAATTAAAAATATCAATTTTATAGGAGATTTTGAATCTGCAAGTTACCTTTTATTTAATTGGTACTATACTGACAATATTCTAAACGCCCAAAATAAATCAGGCATCGTACAGAATATCTTCAATCAATCAGAATATAAACAATTTTACCTATTTTTTACTGACGGTGTGATTGAAACAGATAATCGCACTACGATTGCTTGCCAAAATGCGATCACCAACAATCAAAGTTATCGAAATTCATAAAAAGCTTAGAGTTAAAAAAAATTGACCGAAGAATGTAAAATTTAAAAACTCGGGAATCTTATCTTTTGACAATCTCTTTTAAGAGAATCGTCCATTATACATAGCAAAACGAGCTATTGCTTCATCCAAAAACAAATATGCTGTAAGTAAAATTACATTTGACGAAATTTATATTGAATTCACTGATGATCAGACTGCAATCTTTTCCAAACTTTAAAGTCCTTCGAAACAATTTTAGGAAAGTCTCTGCACAAATGTTATAATAGGCATTCAAAAGTCGATGGGCATCCCGGTTTGATTGACGTTTAAAAATTTAACAGATTTTATTGAGCTTGCAGTGACTGTCATAAGCCTACTTCTGCGAATAAATGTGCACTTAAACTGATCCTAGATAAAATATGCTGCTAAATAAATTTGTTTTTGTATATTTTTTGTTGTGATTGATTTAAGTAAAACCTATAATACCCTATACGTTGCAGTCGTGGACTTTAAAACCCAACGATCATAATCTCATGTGCTTTATTTAAACATCTTAACACACCTTTTGCTTTCATTGCATAATCTAGATCGTTCAAAGTTTTATGGATTATATTAATTGCAATAACACATACGGTTAAATGACGTATATAAGTAAGATCCTAGACACACATACAAAGCATTTTAACAACATTCATTAAAGTTAACAGAACATCGAATTAAAATGAATTTTGAAAAAAACAGAAATCGAAGCGATCACAGTAATTTACATAAGATTTCTTGTATAACCCTAGGGTAACTCAACATTTTTCCACATGGTCTATAGAAATAAACTGTATCTTTTATGTTCGCATTTAAACAGCAGAAATGACGCTCTTATACTTTGTGTTCAATAGATGACGAAAATTTTCTCAGATCACACCTTGAAACAGAGGCAACAATGTGTAAAATTGGCATTTTATTTAAATAGAAAACCACAAGATGTAGAGGATCGATAAGATTCTACTCGTCTACTGTTTAACATTTGGGAACTGGATTTAAAAATTTGGTCACAACCATCGGGCTATCTATGACAAAGTTTGCAAATTTATAAGCAAAGTTTGATCTATAAAATTGTTTGTCCTTATATGTAATTACGTTGTTTCAGTGTATTAATGAAAACCCCAAAATGGCAGCTATTTATCTTGCAACAGTAAAGCGGCCTTTTCTCGACATAGGCAGCATCAGATTGATATAAGTGAAGTCAACAGCGAAACAAGAAGTTAAGTTAAAGCACTTTTGGGATATGATTGGGCTTACTAACACGTTTGCTTCCAAATGAGAACACCAGAATCGACAAGTATAACTCTATCCACAATATTTGTAAGACCAGAAAAATCCGTTCAAACCCAAAATTCATATATCCATAGCTTATTTTATTGCTAAACTCGTACGCAGAATCTGCGACAGTTTATTAACAGACAGCTTTGTTAAAACGTAGCCACACAAGTTCGACATACTTAGTGACCTCTAGCTGAATAACGTCAACACAAACATCGCAACTTCCGCTCAAAGTAGTAAAAGTACTGTCATATTGATATCATCTGGATTCCGTAGCCTTCTGTTAAGATAAAATTATAAACAAGCTTATTATAGTTTTAAGTGAGTACTGCAGGAATTTAGCAAATTGGCGCAAACATTCATAATTGAAATAATTCCAGCCGAAAAGTCGCTTTTGATCGGTGCCAACATTAATGTTGTTCATCTAATCTGATTAAAACGGTCTAAATCTTTATTATAACCATGACGGAAAAAATATATTGTGGTTTGCAGCATTACTCTATTACAACATATCACTACAAGAAAAAACTGTTGGATTCATCTATGCATCGATAGTTCATTATGGCGTTTCAAACAAAGCTATTACTTACAGGGGTGTATATCTTTCTGTCAACCTATTTAGAAAATTACTAAGAAACACGGGATACCTTTTATGTCAAACAACTTTCATTTAACTTCAGTATGATTTTGTTGTGCAAAAATATATTGGAAATTTTAGAAATATTTATCATCCGCCAATATTAATTGTAGCTGAGTCGATGCTATATCCTAAGTACTTCTCGGTATTCGGTCTCGTGTGCATGAATTGATTCATTACTCTGCGCACGGCTCTCGTATGTCGTGAACTTGATTCTGGCTATTTGCGTCCCACAATTTCTAAATTTACAAGATAAAAAAGAAAGTAAATATTTGTGTCTTTTTTGTTAAATATTGACAATAAATATGTCAAGATCATAATTTTACTCATTATATTTAAATATCTGAATTGCTTCTCAAAATACTTAGCATTTAACAAGAACTGGTCTTTTATCCACTCCCTGGTTTGTATATTAACTTATTGGCAACTTTGCTATCCCCCTTTTATATAATACTGATATAAAAAATCTTTAGCTTTCCAACAAGCCCTTGTACACATAAATCTTCTATAAGTACTTACATTTCAACATCATTAAAATAAAAGTATTAAATAGAAATACCGTTTTTTCAACCTCGTCCTGATGAAATAGATTGACAATCAAATTTATTCGTCAATTTCATTAAAAAATAACTATTTTGTGTTTTATTTAGGCTAACTTTAATGATTTTTTAAATCTCTAGTTCTTTTAACTATTTTCACAGGAGCCGTATCAATAGTTGAGCTTGCATAAATAATAAATAAAGAAACTTGACACATAAAATTCGAGTTCATTTTGACCAAGTACGATACAGTTTCAGTTATCAACAGATCTACATAGTTTTCAAGATGTATTTTAACACTAGCACAACTTATGTAAGCGTTCCATTTTAAACTTTGGTTATTTCGCCTAATGAAGAAATTAAATATTTATATTATTTGTTTTTAATCCAATTCATTTTAGATATTGACAAATTCATTATCAAATACATCAACGAGTTCACTCCAATTATATACATTTTCAAGTGCACTGTTTGGGTTATGAAAAATTGGACCCAGATCATAATTCGTTATTAGATTGGAGGATTCAGATCTATATCTATCAATCCATTAAAATAATAAACAACCATTTATTTCTCAATTTTTTTATTTAGGTTAAAATTCCATTGTGTCGCACGACATAAACAGATTTTTTAAGAATAGAATAGAATTTCTTTATTTGGATTCAAACCACACATGTTCCATTAAATAGGTAATAATATTAGAAAATTAACAATATATAAAAGATATCACATCACATAAATATGTCCAATTAGTCTCATATAGTCAAGTAAATCACACTAGATACGATATACGATTTATCAACATTTGAAAATCCAGCAGTAATATCATTGCATACGTTGTAGCAATTTTGATACAGTTATTATGATAAAGAAAAATACGGTCTTTTTAATTAATCGCATTTGTACAATAAATGATTATATTAATAATTATAGATTCATCGGCGAAATTCACAGTCCTAATAATTAGAAAAATTAAGGTAAAATTCGAGTGTACATTATGCAAAATACGAATAATGACTAGCAATTATTTATTTGTAATGTTGACTAATATGATGATATAATGCATAACATTTCAATTTAATAATACAGAATGAAGAAATAAATATTTCATCAAGGTATGTTGCTAATCACACTTATTCGTCATTTATTCAACCACAAGAAAGAATTATCATAATCAAAATTTCAAAGATCAGTAGGATTGTAATTTTTTTCTATTTCAGTACATAAAAATTTAAAAGACATCTTAGATGGAGGCGTTTCTCCAAAGCATTTGGAGGTCTAAAATTAGATGTCACTACAATCTTATTAAAATCTCATGTTAACAAATCAATGTGAAATTGCGAAGTATTACAAAAAGTTCATGTGACGTTGTAACTCAATTTATAATTAATTAAAACCACGGTAACCCGTCAAAACAAAGTATTTTCTTGGCAAAATAAGTCATAGTTATTCATGCTGGCATAATGATCTTCTGTGTCATAATTAAGTCATTCACAACTCCGTATAATTATATCGAAATTGTCACATTTTATTAACTCTGTTGCCGAACAGCTTTTTATATCCATTCGCCTAATAAAAGCATCGAATAACGATAATTAAAAAACAACGTCGTTACAAGTACCCAAATTATTTTACTTTTAAATTAAGCTACATTCTTTTATTGTCTCTTACTTGTGGTCCTTGCAGAGTACGTTTGTGTAGATGTACTTGTGCACGAATCTTTTAGTGTAATTTTATTTTTATTTGCTGTTTATCTCTTGTTATTCCTACTGTAACTTAATATCCGTAATGGTTTCGCATCTCATTTTTGATTGTTGCGATTGTCACCCATATATGCTTACATTTATATATCCTTAATTTATACAATCGTTTGCACAATTTTTACTGGAACTAGGAATAAAAATTTCACAAAATGATTCCTTTATACAACCCATGTGTATAAATCTTGAGGGCACTATTTATCAATAATCGGTGTATAACGTGGTTGTTTTTAAACTACTAAAAATTAGATGGATCGTGACCGATTAATCGGGACTTCTGTTTTGAGACACACGTTGAAAAATCAATGTTTAATATTCTACCTGGATGGAGGTTAACGAAACAATATTTTAGACGTTTGGCAGTAGCATTAATGCCTTTATGGAAACTGGATGACATGCTTCAATGCCATTCAGCCGGAGGCTACTGCGCTGAACAGGATTACAAGGCTGTGATTCCGTTAAAAGGGAATACGGATGACCAAAACCAGAAATCGCACGCAAATTAAGTTGATTAATGATTTATCGATATCAAAATATTAATGTTCGGCGAAAATGATCGTGTTGATAAAGGAGAGAGAGCGGCTATAACGAGACACATATATCATTGATAGCGCCTATTACTCACAAAGATGAAATTGCTGTCAATCTACTCTAGGTAGGTAATAGGCGAATTTTGAAGTGGTTCTTCGAAGTACACTAATTAAAAGGGAAAGATCTGTAAAGATAACGAATTGGTCACTGCATCATGGATAGTTCTGAGTCCTCTACCAAATATATCGCATATAAAATCCATCGTTTTAGCTGTACACTATTAAAATTTATCGGCTTTCCAACTCTGTCTTAATATTCCAATTCAGAAAGAGTCATAAGTTTTGCACCATTATATTTCATATATTTATTTCAATCCTTTGGCGAAGTCAACGATTATATTGCTCTCGTGTGTATAACGGTAGTTTCGTTAGGTTGTGCAACTGAATAAATACAAGCTAGCAAACTTGATTTATAGTATTCTTTGGTCTGAATGTTATACAGATTTTTTAAAATAGTTTTAAAGACAATATGCTGTGAATTAATATATCACACTTTATCTTAAATGAAATTGTATGAATTTTGCTCTTTAAACCTAAATTAGATGTGGGATAGTGACAATAATAAGTAGGAATAGGTTGTTACAAGCGGTAAGCTAATCGATATTTTCGCATCCGAGAAGTGATAAATCTGCTCTTGTTACCCCCATAAACTCCAGTCAGGCCATAAAATGTGTATGCGTTTATTTTTTTATTCAAATAGATGAGATCGCAGTGAAGTAATTTAATGTCGTTCCAAAATGTATGGACTTTTTTGTGTGCAACGGACCGGGTGCACTGAACGTCCTTTTTTCTCGCGTGTCCGCTGTTCATTTCTTATGGTTTCTAGTCAGCTATCAAAGAGAATTGACAATTTTCATGTACTCCCTTTAAACGATTTAATCCATTCTAGCAACTAAAGTAAAAACTTAGTTGCCGTAGCACCTTATTTAGACGGCCTTTCTGTCGATCGGCGAACGAGTTTTTATTGATGTTTTGAATGAAAAAAACATGCGTAAATTTCGGCGATTTCCCAAATAAAATTTTAAAATTCTCCCGTTCGTTTTCTTTTGGCTATAAACAACAAGGCATTTCATGCATTTCGGGTACAGATGCTAAATTACCAAAATGCGTTCAATTCTTGTCTGATGGCCGATCACATTAATTTACACTTTCTGTATGCTTATTTGTGTAAAAAATATACGAGTCACTCTCCAACAAAATGAAATGAGTAAATGAGGTCATTTTTTAACGAAAACCACATTGGCTTTATAACCATAAATTGTGCACTTATTCCACGCTTTCTCAACTCTCGTAAAATTTCTATTGTGTCTTATTTGTAGGGTTTGTAAGCGTTGTGTTCGGTGTCCACTGGATTAATAGACATAAAAATGGTTCTGCACTAAAATAATACGGGTTGAAAACTTCCTCGTTGAGCATAGTACGTGATAGATTCTTCGTTCTAACTCAGAATACAGTCTTACAGATAACTTAGAAAGCAGCCGTCCAATGTTCAAATCTTAAAACGGAGAAAATGCTGTATCTTTACGCATATAAAATTTACTCTAGACATTTAAAATGGGAACGTCAACATTTATTATTTGAATTTCCATTTCGATTAGCTTATCTGATCGCAACGGAATAAACAATACTTTAAATCAAGTTTGCGAGCTTGAAGTAAACACCAAACCCCATTGTATTTTACCAGTCGTCGAACAACATAACAAAACTACCGCCAGCCGCAACGCACTGACGCGTTTCGACCTTCCATGATCATAATCAGAGTACGACGGAAAACTGACTATCGAAGATCAAACCGCATTGAATATATATGTAAATAAAATTTAGATATGCGGCTCTCACCTCTAGCAGTCCTGCATATATTGAACTTGACTGGAAATGTCGGCTGCACAATTTCTATGCAGCCACGACCATTAACTTGTTTCCAGAAGAAACATTAACGGGATCTTAAACGAAACATGTTATGAAAATTTAAGTATAATCTGCCAAATAATTTGATTTGAAAATAATGAATTGCATAAAATAAAATGTTTTCACAGATTTAATTAGTTTGAATTGGAGCAAATCAACAATTTTAGACTTAGAAAGCTGCTCAAGAATGTATTAGGCTGAAGTTAAGCTTATTGATTAGATTACGCTATACAGATTTAGCATTTTAGAGCTGGAATTAACCAAAATAAGAGAGGCTTAAAAACTGCAATTTAAAAGAAAACCTTAGGTATTTAATCTCTTTTCGCAGAGCTTTTTGAAAAGAAATTCATAGGATTATTGACGAAAATTAACCGAACGCTCATGCAAGAATAATTCTATGATTCGAGTGAACTTTGAAGGATTTTCTTGTTGGTATCAATTACTTATTTATTAAATACTGTTTGTTGCGGAGACCTAATATATATGCAAGTATGTATTAGTTGTTGCGAACCTAGTAACAAATTAGTTCAGTTGTGACCAGAAGGATAAAAAAAGGCAGCATGAGCGGAAAGTATAATCTCATGACCATTCGTTCCGTGCTTACTGGCGACGCATCAGTACGAGCCGGTATTACGCCCTTTAACCATTATATATTTTGGTGAAGTATGGGGGATAATAGGACGGTACAATCTATTAGACGTATGATTAAGCCTGCATTTTCAAAGCTAACATCATATATTCTACGACAATGCGACTTCAACGCTAACACACACTATAAAATATATATACCGAGTCTGTAAAGGATACTAACACTATGGCTATTGTGTTAGTAACCGATACCAAAATTATTGTATTGAAAAGGTACTATGGTTAACGAGTCGGTACCATAGTACCATGTACCTCTTCGGTGCAATAATTTTGGTATCGGTTACTAACAAAATAGCCATAGTGATAGTTTCCTTTACAGACTCGGTATATATATTATATAGTGTGAGTTAGTGTTGAAATCGCATTGTCGTAGACTATATGATGTTAGCTTCACTATTGCATGTTTACACATTCGTCTAGTAGATTGTACCGTCCTATTATCCCACATTCTCGACCAAAATATATAGTGGTTAAAGGGCGAAATACCGGCTCCTACTGATGAGTCGCCAGTAAGCACTAAACGAATGTGCATGAGATTATACTTTCCGTTCATGCTGCCTTTGGCTTATCCTTCTGGTCACAACTGAACTTATTTGTTACTAGGTTCGCAACACCTAATACATACTTACTTATTGATTAACAATTTGTTGACAACGTAATCCGGTGGTAATTTACTTCTCTATTTCCACATGAATAATTTCATTCCTTCCTTCACAGCCAGCCCGAACACTCCTAATAAGCCTGTTGTGTAAGAAGACGATCAAAAACACGAAAAAACGAAATTTTTGTAAACCTATTATTCTACATACGTGGTTTATTTAGAATTGGACAGCGTATATTTGAGAAATCTTACAACTGACTGACGTTTTATTGAATTGTAACGCTCACGAATGATAATGAAACCCTTAGCTTTGTTAGAAGCAAAATCTGTGTTAGCATGTGTAGCTAGAATTTAACAGGTGCAGAGTTTCAATTGTATTGCCTGTGCTGAGATCCACAAATCGCTGTTCATATTTTCTGTTTCAATACTAAATCTTGCAGTAGTAAAAGCTCATATGAGGGATGCGTCCGCATTTGCAGAAAGTTGGGTGCGCTGCTAATTACAAACTTCTGCTTAATCACCCAAATTAATAACGAAAGATTGAGATGATTGAGGTTGATAAACATGCAATAGGTTTATATATTGTCTAGAAAATATATAGTATATATATATATATATATATATATATATATATATATATATATAAATTTATATATGCTAATCATAATTTAGTACGTAATTGAATTCTGTTCAAAAATAGCCTAACCAAATATCCGCTATTTTCTGATTCTAAATCAAATGCTATTAATTTTACATTATAGTGTAACCAAATCTTTGTAATATACCATTGTGTAAATGCAAGAGAATATGACAAAGTCATTCAACTGTGGTTCCTCTTTAGAAGAATAATATTGCTGTGATAAAAATCTTCAATTAGTCTGTATTCGGATTGACCATAGTTATATTTTGCTGAGAATAACACAAGATCTGTTATGGCTACAAAATTTGGGAAAAAATTAATTTACCAATGTGCCAAACAAATTTATGAAAACATTTATAAAATACGTGCCATGATTACTTGGCCGAAAGTACAAATGTGTATTTTCAAATCTATAAGAAGCTGGCTTTTTACGACTGCTTCAAAACTAAAAAAAATTTCTAATGAATCTTATTTGTAACGTGTCTACTAATTCTTTTCGTGATTTCGTGATATTCCACTAAAGTTCCGGAATGATATTGTAGGGGACTTTAGCGAGATTAATTACTCCCTACATTGGATTGGTAGCGGTTGTGGAGATCCGTGCCCATGATCAATCCCCGGCTTTTTCTCGATGGGTGATGTGAGAAGACTAATACGAATGATCACAAATGTATTGTAAATAACACCGCATATAAATTCATAAGTAGTCCAAATTGACCGTGCTCTAGACGGCAATAAATTAAATTTTAACACAAATGAATGTCTTAAACACCAGTCACAGTCAAACTATATTGTCCGTACTCTAGACGGTAGCAAAATGAACGCTGTTTACAAAGTTGAATGTCTTACACACAAGTCACAGTTAAACAAAATTGTCCGTGCTCTAGACGGTAGCAAAATGAACGCTGTTTACAAAGTTGAATGTCTTACACACAAGTCACAGTTAAACAAAATTGTCCGTGCTCTAGACGGTAGCAAAATGAACGCTGTTTACAAAGTTGAATGTCTTACACACAAGTCACAGTTAAACAAAATTGTCCGTGCTCTAGACGGTAGCAAAATGAACGCTGCTTACAAAGTTGAATGTCTTACACACAAGTCACAGTTAAACAAAATTGTCCGTGCTCTAGACGGCAGCAAAATGAACGCTGCTTACAAAGTTGAATGTCTTACACACAAGTCACAGTTAAACAAAATTGTCCGTGCTCTAGACGGCAGCAAAATGAACGCTGCTTACAAAGTTGAATGTCTTACACACAAGTCACAGTTAAACAAAATTGTCCGTGCTCTAGACGGTAGCAAAATGAACGCTGTTTACAAAGTTGAATGTCTTACACACAAGCCACAGCAAAACAAAATTGTCCGTGCTCTAGACGGTAGCAAAATGAACGCTGTTTTCTAAGTTGAATGTCTTACACACAAGTCACAGTTTAAAAAAATTGTCCGTGCTCTAGACGGTAGCAAAATGAACACTTTAACACAAAGTTGAATGTCTTACACAAGTCACAGTTAAACAAAATTGTCCGTGCTCTGAACGGCATGCAAAATGAACACTGCTTACAAAGTTGAATGTCTTACACACAAGTCATAGTTAAAGTATCCCGTGCTCTGGAGCAGTAGCAAAATGAAAGCTGTTTTCAAAGTTGAATGTCTTACACAAGTCACAGTTAAACAAAATTGTCCGTGCTCTAGACAGTGCAGCAAAATGAACGCTGCTTACAAAGTTGAATGTCTTACACACAAGTCACAGTTAAACAAAATTGTCCGTGCTCTAGACGGCAGCAAAATGAACGCTGTTTACAAAGTTGAATGTCTTACACACAAGTCACAGTTAAACAAAATTGTCCGTGCTCTAGACGGCAGCAAAATGAACGCTGTTTACAAAGTTGAATGTCTTACACACAAGTCACAGTTAAACAAAATTGTCCGTGCTCTAGACGGTAGCAAAATGAACGCTGCTTACAAAGTTGAATGTCTTACACACAAGTCACAGTTAAACAAAATTGTCCGTGCTCTAGACGGTAGCAAAATGAACGCTGCTTACAAAGTTGAATGTCTTATGCAGAAGTCACAGTTAAACAAAATTGTCCGTGCTCTAGACGGCAGCAAAATGAACGCTGTTTACAAAGTTGAACTGTCTTACACACAAGTCACAGTTAAACAAAATTGTCCGTGCTCTAGACGGTAGCAAAATGAACGCTGCTTACAAAGATGAATGTCTTACACACAAGTCACAGTTAAACAAAATTGTCCGTGCTCTAGACGGTAGCAAAATGAACGCTGTTTTCTAAGTTGAATGTCTTACACACAAGTCACAGTTTAAAAAAATTGTCCGTGCTCTAGACGGTAGCAAAATGAACGCGGCTTACAAAGTTGAATGTCTTACACACAAGCCACAGTAAAACAAAATTGTCCGTGCTCTAGACGGTAGCAAAATGAACGCTGTTTACAAAGTTGTCTCTGAAGATAAGTGGATAAAATTCGTGTAAAAACTTCAATGAAAAAAATTCACAAATAATTAGTTCACTTTTTGCTATGGTTTTACCTTATGTAATTATAATAATCCATTGTTCTCAGAAATTCGGATAGGCATAGTTAAATGCGAACAGTAAATTCTTTGCATAAACTGCGAATAATCCAACTGAGCGGAATAAATCCGCTGTGACACTATAATCCACCGCATGTTCCCTGTGTATTGCGCGCGGGTGT
Organism: Eudiplozoon nipponicum; assembly: GCA_029291075.1. Classification (NCBI taxonomy): domain Eukaryota; kingdom Metazoa; phylum Platyhelminthes; class Monogenea; order Mazocraeidea; family Diplozoidae; genus Eudiplozoon; species Eudiplozoon nipponicum. Next base: position 20,827 of record JAQBSW010004194.1, read on the forward strand.
ATATATTTTATAAACAACCCTATTAATTACAAATAAATTTGCAGTTTAAGAAATCTCAATTAAAACTGCTTGAAACTAACAGAGATTGTTTCTAAAATCACAGTGAAGAGAAATATTGTGTAAGAACAGAGTTAGATTATTTGACCTTAAAGAACACTATATTTGTCAAAATCGAACATCGTTTGGTTGTAACGCGGAGCCGCGTGTTACAATATGATTAATCCTTTTTTCCATGTACACTCCGTGTCCGTCTTTGTGATGGCTGCATGCTAACTAGTTCTGTTATTCTGAAGGCTTCAACACCAGTAGTACTAACCAATGAAAATGTTTGACGATATATTGTTTCGTGATCTCATTTTTATTATCTTCATCATAAATATAATCATACTAAGAACACTAATCACAATACCAGATTTAAGCAGATGTCTTGTCTGGACTTGGAATTAGTTTGTAGAATTTTATTAGTTTTCTGATGAAGATAATTGAAACGAGGTACCAAAACGTTACACCACCAAGATAAGATCGACCATTATTCCCAATGGATGGTATTAATTGTTTGGAAGCCTTCGGTGTAACGGCACGAATCAGAACACAATCACCAAAGGAAGGACACGGCCCGTACTTGGAAATGATAATTAATTTGATCAGTGAGGAGTTTGAGTGCATATCAAGAAACCACAGAGGATATTAATGGCCACGTTAAATTGGATTATCGCACTGTGCAACTAATAGCAGCAACGTTTGTTGAACAAACGAGTTAATAATAATAATAATAATAATATGTATAATAATAATAATAATATGTAATAATAATATATATGTATATATAATAATAATAGTTGCAGATGCAATATAAGATTAGAAATAATTAGTCATTCAATATTAAACATATTGGAATTTATATATATATATATATATATATATATATATATATATATATTTATTTATTTATTTATTTATTTACAGGAAGTTAAACCATTCATCCTTACAGGAAAGTGGGTTGAATTGAATTATTTAACAAATAGTGAGATTTTTTAATTAGGAATCAAAATCACTCATCATATTTACTATTAAAGCGTGCTCTACGCAAATATGATTCTGTAATGCTTTCAAATTACTGAAAGCACATAACAGGTGGTAAAATAGGAACGTGATAAGCCAGTCGACTTTCTCATGTGAGATGCATTTCACAGTGTTTAACTCGCAAATTGTTCGTTCAAATAACCTAATATTTTGAATCGAATTTGCTAGTTTGAAATAACTACCAATTACATCGTATTTAACAACATAGCGCTATGATTTTTACAACACCAAAACTGATACTGATAAGAGGATATGTCATTCTTCACTTCATTTCAGGATTGTTTATACGTGATATGTTTCGTCTTTTCGACCATCCTATACTGATTCATTTACATTGTGATGATCGATCGTGATCATTTCAGTGCTAGATAAGACATCTCTTGTATTTGATGAATAGTGAAGTTGAACTTATTATGTCTTCCCTTCCTCCAACATATCGATAAGTATCAAATTCTTAGCGATCGTCATCATATTCCGGAGTTTATGCAAAGTACATTCTTTAGCAGAAGCAGAACGTTTGGAAGACATCGCAGGGGTTAAACAAAAATTTCACTTCAGATAAACACTGGCAAACTCAGCGCAGGTTAAAATACACAGTAAAAGCGTATTTGATCTGCGAGAGCGCGGGAAATTAAGGTGCCGCTCCATAGCCGAGAGCAGATTCCACCCGATTTTAACTGTTGACAGTAAAGATTTTTACTGGACAATTATACCCGAAAATGTTGTTCTATAGTTAATTTTTTTGCCATGTAACTAACATTTGTAAAATATTAAAAAAATATTTGACTGGTTGTTTTTTTAGGAGGATTTGTAGTTATAGTAATAGGTTTTGCAGAGAAGCTGTCTATTTAGTACTGATTTCCTAATATTTTCATGGTGGCTTTTATCACCACCCGCTCCATGATCATTCCCTGACATTTTTCCGTTTTCAGACGTTTGTTGGAGGTTATGTTGCAAAACATGAATCAATTCACAGTTAAACAAAATGGGCCGTGCTCTAGACGGCAACAAAATGATATATTGTTAACTCAATTAAATGTCTTATACACAAGTAATTATCATGAACACAATCGTCTGAATCGTGATGAATTGATGTAAATGATTGAAAAAATACGATGATATAAATCCAGACTGATTAAAAATTTAGTTTAAAGTCACAGATAATAGATGAGAGAAATACAGTATATATTGTCACTGATAATTGAAGGATAGAAATCGTGTAAAAACTGTCATGATTAAGAACCACAAAAAATAACATAAATCCATTAAACTAAAGAATTTTGGGAAAGTGATTGAGAAACATCTTATTCCTGATGCGTAGAATCATATCTGAACTGTTAGTAGTAGTGTAAACTGTGGTTAATGCATGAAATTAAAATAATCCGATGTTAGAACACCAAGGCACTATAATCCACCGCATGTTACCTGCGTATTGCGCGCGGGTGTGTATTTTTATTAAACAAAACCCTATTAATTACAATTAAATTAAGAGAAATATTGTGTAAAAACAGAGTTAGACTATTTGACCTTAAGGAGAGCTATATTTGTCAAAATTGAACATCGTTGGGTTGTAACGCGGAGCCGCGTGTTACAGTTTGCTTCAGCAATACCTTAGGACTTTAGAACATCCTTTGATTTTAGAGGTCCAAGCGCAAAAGCATGTTGCACCTTGGTCAATGAAGTTCGTGTAGATGTCTCGTACGTTTGAATTTTAGATGCTCATTAATTGTATAATCTGTTTGCCAACGACATGCTCTCAGACGCTACATAATTATATATCAAATCGCTACGCTAGAATTGTTTTGAATATCATCCTTCTTATGGCATAATTCCATACTCAATAGAAAATCGTGTTCATTTGGTTTTGGGATCATACGGAAATGTTCATATATACATAACAAGATAAATTTTAAAATAAGTACGTGGAATAACCTTAAAATTGTTTAAAGAACGATCCATATCGTCAAACAAATTAATTACGTTGTCGGTATAAGAAAGTGTATGCAGAAATTTGTTAAATAATTCATCCATGAAGCATAAAAAGTTAGCGACGCGTTGAAAAATCAACTAGTATTATGACAGTAGATTTGTGTAAGCTTTCATCATCTCTATCTAAATGGTGGTATGCTAAATCAAGGTTTAGTTTTTTGCAGAACATCTTTTAGTTAATGCATCAAATATATTTTAATCAGTTTTTTATGTCTATCCAAATTGGCAATACGATTTTCAGCTTGGTAACCTTCATTCTATCTCCAATCGAAAAAAATTCTCTTTAATTTGTACACGAATAATTCGTGAGCATAAACTAAAATTAAGGCTAAATATGTCATCTCCCAGCATATATTTAACTAGTGCTTTAGATGCGTTCCATCCTTCCATGTCTAATTGCCTTGTCCTAACAAAAACTGGATGAATATTTATTTATTATGACCCTGATCAGTATATCTAGAAAGGCTAACGTGATCTGCTAATTTTAAATTCAACACATTGATACAACTTAAGAAGTATTTGCCTGAACAGGGTTATATTATTTGAACGGGCTTATGTTCTACTATGAATAGGTTATGCAAGATTACTGCTAGTAAAATTACTTACAGATAATTTAATCAAATGTTAAAAAACTCCATTGGTCGTGTTTATAAGCTGGCCGCATCTTTAGACATATTTTAAAACTTATATAGGTTACTAAATCTCCGTATACACAAATATCAAAACAATCACAAAGTAACTAGCATCTACGTCAAATTAAATGATTTTATTAGGTGAATGAAAATGGTCTTCCATTTATCATCTAAAAGTCAGGCAACTGAAATTTTTGCCGTTACTAAACAAATTGTTGCACTATTTTCGATTAGGAAATTAAAAAATGATATCCGTATAAATTTTACCAATCAAGATGCATTTTCTTGAGTCTCAGAAGTGATACGGATCGTAGACACTTCCGCATTACATTTCTTCTTTTGTTTTGGCACTCATTCACAAGTCACCTCCAAGCCACATTGCGAGCGCAGATTTTACATACTCAGCAAATTTTCATACAGTGTTTTTTTTCGTGGCCAAATAAGTGCTGATCTGGGCATCAATAATCAGAAGAGGAAATTGGAAGACGTTGCGACGATGACGAACAACAGGCGTTACTTCTCGGACCACGCCATTTTACGCTTGAGTTCTTGCGGAATATAGATGAAGTTTTCTCATCAATACGATCTATAGTTCAGTGGTTTTTTAGATTAACAAATTGCTAACCATTGTCAACTAGCTGATCAATCTTCACCTTTTCAGTCTGAGCATGAAATTTTTAAATTATTTTTTTGGAAATTTACAATAAAATTAATTTAGAAGTTTGCATTTCGAATTTTGTTTTTCATAAATTTTTCGAAGATTATTTATGTACAGTAAAAATTAATTCAGAAGGATGCATATTCAAGCCTGTTTTCCATAAATTTTTCGAAGATTGTTTATAGTCTCCATAGAACCTCATTTGATAATGGAAAAAAATTCTTCCATGCAATTTTTTTCATAATATCTTTAATTAATTCAATTTTTGTCCGCGTGCTATTTTTTAAACATGAGCTTATGCTAGAAAATTGATCATGACACTTTACACGCAGTCTTAAATTATAAATGATTATTAATACGAAATGAAAAATTAATAATTTATCAAGCATATATTTTTCCTCTATTTAAATATAGGATGCACAAAATTGGCTGAACTGAAATTTATACAAAAATAGTGAATTATTCAGCCATGCATATAATAAATGTTTGTTTCAGATTATATACCAAACTCTCCATCTAATCAGCGAGACTGTTGCAGTACTGTTGATGGCAAATAATAGAGCCTGGGAAACATTTCCTGGTAAAATTCGTGAAAACCAGGGCAAAATGGAGGTCCATAATTGCTCCTGAAACGTGCTGCATGTGAGCTGTTCATGGGCTAGTGATTCTCTTTGTAGCTGCATATGAGCCTGTGGATCTTAAGAAGCAGGATGTGTGAAATTCTTTTCTAAGTTTAAATACTCCATCGGCCGTCGCGCAGTATAAAAAGCGTGTCCTTATCTATCGAGCCACACAGAGTAGATAGGCGACATCGGGCTACTGCAGACAACTTTATCTCCAACTTTATTTCAGTTCTCAACGTTGCCTCTTCGTTGTATCTGCATATGCTCCTATCGATTGCAGCACTAACGAAAGCAAAGACGCTTTTTACTCCGAACTAAGCTCCTTACTAAGTAGAGAACGAAGTTCAGATATAGTCTTGGTTATGTGTGACATGAATGCTCAAATTGGGCACTTAAGTAATGCAAAATTTCATTTAGGTGGAAGATTCACTTTAATCTCGATGCGCATTGATAATTGTGAACGGCTTTTGGATAGCTGCGCGGAACATAGATTATATTTAAGTAGTACCAACGTCATACATAGTGTTAGAAGTTGCGTTACGTGGCGTTCTCCAGCACCCGGACAACGGTGGACTCAAAGAGATCATGTAGAAATTAGCTATAGATAGCGTGGCTGCATCCAATATTGCCGTGTTTTTAGAACACTTATGTCGACTGGGACCATGCACTTTAACCTTTGTAGATTTACACTAAATTTTCCCGGAAAATAAATAAGAATAAACTCGAACTTTTTGTAGGCAAACTCGAACAACCGAGCTTCCGACTAAAGTCCCACCAAATCCGAATATACTTTGGTCCAAGGTAAGTTCCACTATGCACAATGCAGGTACTACTGTTTGTGATATTGTAGGCCCCCGAAGAAATACTCATTGACTTTGTAAAATCTATGGAGATACTCGAAACAAGGCTACAAATTCCACCTGGCTCTGCTCATAATAATACTCGTCGGATTATAAGACGCCAAATTTAGCGCAGTCGAAAAGTCGATCTCGAAAACTTTTGGACTAGAAAGGCTAAAGAAATGAAAGAAGCGCTCGCATCGTGTAATAGTCGCTGATTGTTCTAACTTATTCGCGCAAAAGGTCCGAGAAAATTAAAAGTTAGCGAAACTATAAATGATTGCAACAACCATTTAAAACCCGCTAAAATATGTTGTTTTGGTAGGTTGGTTGGACACTTCAAAGAATAAATTTCTTGAGTACCCGCGTCAGTTCCGATGCCCGGAAGCATGCTTGCATCAAAAGCGTGGAATGTTAATCTCGAAGAACCATCAGAGTTAGAAATACGCGATGCAATCCTATCTCGCAAAGCCGCAGGCTCCGACGATTTGCTTCCAGGATTATTTAAGAATGGTCGCGATATAATTTTGAGAATTGACCAAACTTTATTATACTATATGGCATGAGGAAACCGTACCACTTGATTGGAATGAGTCGACCATCGTTCCAATCTTATAAAAGGTAGTGGTAATTCGTGCGATAACCATCGTGGTATAAGCTTGACTCCAGTCGTATATAGGTTATTTGCGTCAATTATCCTACGACGTCTTAGCGCTTCACGTAAATCACATACAAGAGAAGAACAGGCCGGATTCCGCACAGGACGAGGTTGTATAGATAATATTTTTACGTTAAGGCAAGTTCTTGAACAGAGACATTTATATCACCGTCCCACAATAGCCGTCTTTCTATATTTCAAGGGTGCATTTGATTCGGTGGATCGCAATGTTTTATTCCATATCTTGTCGGAAAGTGGTGCTCCCACAAAATTAGTTTATAGTATACGCGCTCTCTACACAAATACTTCTAGTCGGGTTAAGTTCTAAAACGAATTAACGCATAACTTTGCAACCAGCAGTGATGTTCGTCAAGTTTGGCCACTTTCCAATTTTTAAAAATTTTGTAATTGATGCTATTATGAACGACACACTTCTACACATTCAGAATGCAGTAGTTAAAGTTCTCCAGGGCGGCAAATTAGTGGATCTTGACTATGCAGACGATATCGTACTGTTATTCGTCAATCGAAAGGCTGCCAAGGCCACTTTGAATTGATTAGCAGACGTTATTCCGTCTTTCAGTACGAAATTTGCACCCTCTAAACGTAAGATACCTTTACAGGATCACCTACCACTTACTCCAAAGCTGCGACTGTAGAATGAACATCTTGATATAATGGACAGGTTTACGTAACTTGGGAGCTCTATCAATATTCAAGGAAATATGACCGACGAGGTCAGAATTCGAATCGAGAAAGCTAGATTAGCTTTCTCGAACCTTCGTCATTTATGGAGAAACGCAAATATTTCTGTATGCCCAGTTTTACTATACGCTAGTGAAACTTCGCCTCTTATAGTTGATGATTTTAAACGCTTACAGGCATTTGACCATCATTGTTTGAGAAGTATAGAACATGTTGGTTACCAAAAACGAATAACTAACGTTGATATCGGTAGACGTATGTGTGCTCGGTCACGTTTTGCGTATGTCCTTAATTCGATTGCCCAGTAGAGCTCTGTTCTCTCATCTAGCAACAGATTGGCGTAAGAAATATGGTGGGCAGAATTTGAAATGACAGAAAACGTTGAAGTAACTTACATCCAAATTGGGTAGTATAAGACCCACTCGTCTGCAAGGATGGGATCCACGTGCGCAACATAGTTCTTGGTTAGAAACCCTTATCGTTATGGCATCGAATCAAGCTCAGTGGCGATCTTGTTGCAAATGTCTAGTAGAATCAACCTTTTAACTTTCTTTTCTAAGGAGGGCATAGTTAGCCGCGAGGTATGGCTTGTTTATGACGTGATTCAGTGAAAGCCGCAAGGAAGCTTTATTGCTGATATTGCCTTGCCTTAATGCTAACTTAGCCATAATGTTGTTGTGGATATGTTTACTTTTGCGTCATTTCTGTGAGTTATCCTGATAATTTTACTCATAGTAACTAGGTATTCTTTCTTTCTCTGTGTCTCTCTCTCTCTCGTAAATCTCACTAATAATTTGTCTAAAATATTATTTCTGTTGTTATTTATATATTTTTTCACTTTTCATGGTTATATGGCAGTGAAACATTGGTCACTTTTGACTTTTATTTGGCTGGGCATGATGATGATGAGGACGAATATCTGGATTAGTCTTGCTGATGAGCTGCGTCAACAAGAAGATTGGCGCGACTGACTGCTAACTAAGATAAGGATAGCGTGCCTAACAACGCAAAAAAGATAGCAGGCATAGATAGTCAGCGAATCAGAAGACAGCAATCGCAGTTAGCGAACAGGTATGATTGTGCTGAGTATGGAATTCAGTGCACTAATATAAATAATAAATTAAATGTAACTAGTTTAAGGAGGTAGGCTTAAATTTTTCCAGTGTATTTAATTTATATATATTTAAAAATTTCAACTAAATTGTTTAATCGGTTGCATCACTTTTGTTTCTGGCACGTCTTGATTAGTTTTTTAGGGCATAATTTGAATCCTGTTAAGAAACTGGGTAATGGTTTGCCCATAAGTTAACCATAAATATAAATTAATGTGCTAATGCTGGGCTGGTCCATACCGAAATGGAGTAATGCTAATAAGTTTTAAGAAACAACGTGAAAAATGCAAATTGGATTGTAACAGACGATGCTAGATTAAAGTTTGTTTGCTCGGCAGACTTGACCACTGCTAATGAGAGAAGTTCAATACAACCAAATGCGGTAGTGTATGTTCGGCAGTGTGATAATCACATGTGAATATAAGAATTGCGCAACTGATGAAGTTGCGGCATGATTGATAATTGTCAATAATATTATATGACTCCGATGACTACTTATTGCTGTTAAACATTGCGTTAGCTCTGTTTAGCTGGTCAGATCAAATCGAGCAAGTGTGGCCTCAGACGTAGGACATAGAAGTGCAGCTGTATGGTGTATAAAATACAACATGAAACTCAAATGTTAAAAGAAAATGAAGCGTACTCGAACCTTGCCACAGAAATGGGATAATACCAGAGATCTGTTCATAGACACAACCTAATAGTTAGTTAAGAGCAGTTGGTTATAACACGTGAGAAAAATAGTACGAAAAATATTAATCGTGTTTATCCATATGAGGGGACGACGTCGCGTAAAATATAATGCAAATGGTGCGGAAAAAATTAACATGTGATACATAGAATTTAAGATAATAATTTTAAAAATTTCTATCTGTAACTTTTAATGCAAAGCTATTTATTACTTGATTAAGAATGTAGGCATGAGGATATTACAAAGCATGAAGAAGTGTGAAAATCGCCTGGATCATTCGATTCGATAAAAGGTTTCTATTTTTCTATGCTTACCAAAGTCACTATTGTACCATGCATGATAATGAAATATTTTAGATAAATAAAATCGGGTAATGACCGCGATACATTGGTTGCAGTATTGCTACAGCACCTTTCTTTATGGACAAGTACTTGATTGCAGCTATGGAGCTGCGGATGAATGAAGCATAGACTAGTAGAATATCTCGGCTCTTGAGCTGAAATGTTATTGAAATGAGTAGAGGCGCAAAGCTTCAACTTCCTGTGCAGGTAGTAAACGTTGAAGCTGACTCGGAAGGCGTAGGTTTATGTCAAACTAGAGTTTTGACACAAAATTTTGAATAGATTCGAGTATACGGGATCGCATTGCAAGGTGTAATAAAGGTCTTCCATCAACCCAGTTGCCATTAATGGACTAGTTTAAGTCCCTATCAATGTTATTTACCATCACATTAGACTGTTAATTGTAGGCGGTGGTTTGACGTATAGTGCATCCCCTGAAATATAGGTAGTTCTGAAAATATCTAATGAAAATCATATACCTCTATCAGTAATAACCTCGATGTGAACGGCATAATGTGCTATTCCAACAGAGACAAAATTATTGGCGAATTCATCTCCACAAACGGTGCCAAGAGATATCGCCTCAGACCGTCAGATAAATCCAATGATCTTGGTTGAAAGGCAGCTAAACCCTTGAACCTGAGTCAGAATATATATGACGATGTGAACGATAGCTATGCCTGCAAATGTTAGGTAATGTACTAACTTAAAATGAGTGTGCTGTGTAATTTTATTCTTTTGGCATTTAATACACTCGGAGACGCATCGCCCAGTGTTCTGCATAAGTTTATGTTCCTGAAATAGGTCTGTTCTATGTTTGACCGTCACCTTACTTCTTGGGTGATAAATTGAGTGAATGGAATCAAAAATCTTTCTCTAGGATCCAGTGGGCCAAACCGGCTTGTTTAGTGGTTTATTTATGAAGAACACAGAGGACAAATCCTACTAGAATTCGCATACGAACTTGGTATATTGACGAGTTACAGATCTTTAAATTTAAGTTCTTTCGTGTTGTTCTGTTCATAGGAGGGATGGCGTTAATGTGGGCTCGCTGAAAATTAAATAGTTAACTGATAATGAGGAAGGTAAAGGCGGTTGTAGCGAGACATTTGGCCATTAAATTGCGTCGGCAATAATGGTTTTTCGCGTTTTACTTGGAAAATGTCGAATTGTCATTTATTAAGATGTAACGGAAGTATTTCTACTCCAGCGACGTAATTTGCGACTGCTCAATTCGCATTTTTAATTACACGAATTAAAGAAGCATGATCTATAAAAACAAATTTTTTGCTTCCAATAATGCTGATAACGTGGCGCACCGCATCATATATAGCTACGAGTTCTCCAGCAAAATTGTTGTATTTAATTGGCTTCCGCAATCCGTCGATTTCTTTTTCCAAGGTGGCTACGATTGCAAATTCAGACGCATCAATGGTGTGTAGTTAAGGTCACTCGAATCCTGGATGCGTTAGCCTAGTGGTATTTGCTAACGAGTTGATAGCATAACGGAGCAATTCATCATCACCAGACGACTAAGAAATAGTAGAGTTCTTGCTATGTCCATTTCGATATCTCAGGTGCGCACATAACGAATGTAGTCGTTTTGATAGGCCGAGAAGTAAAATGCGATAGAATTTGAGAACTCATATTATTTTGTGAAAGACAATCAGTCTTTGGTGACGCCATATTCTTTATGGAATTGGCCTCAGTGTGCAAAATTTGTATGCCTTTGGCAATAATACGATGCCCTGGAAAATCAAAGGATGTAATTGCAATTTTCGTTTTATTTAATTAATTTTGAGTCCGTGATCTGTTAAATGCAATAGGAAATTTCTAACATGCTCGGCATGAGAGTCTAAATCAGGACCAACAATCAATAAATAATAAAGTTATGGCATGCGGCAATCGGACTCATCGCGCAGAATCTTGTCACGGAATCTTTAAAATGTCTGAGTGGCGCGCTTGAGACAAAAATGCATATGAAGGCATTCAACTAGACCAACAGGAGGTATGACAGCAGCCTTCTATATGTTTTCTGATGCTAACTGAAAGTGGTGATAGGATAGTCTGAGGTCAACCAATCAGAAGTAAATGCTAGCACTGAATTTTTTAAGCAATGTATTTATAGTTGGAATGGGGTATGTATCGGCCTTGGTCACATTATTAAGTTTGCTATAATCGCGACAGGCTCTGTATGATACATTAACTTTAGTGACCAAATGTAATTGCGATTGTCAGATGATGCCTGTTTCCGATAGCCTTGAAACCGTTTTTGGGACTCTTTGAGTTTAATTAAAGGCAACGGTCTCTCCACAAGTTAGATAAGTTGAACTTCTGTTATTATATAGTGTATGGAGTTGCTGACAAATTGCTCTCCTGCCTTTGGTTTATCCTTCTGGTCACAACTGAACTAATTTGTTACTAGTTTCGCAACACCTAATACATACTTTCATATATATTAGCTCTCCGCAACAAAAAATATTTAACTGTTATATATATTGAATTGAATGATGTCATGCTTATCGCGAAATGTGATAACTGATATCTATCAAGTCCATAGTGTATGGATTTACGGGAGTAACAGGTGTTCAGAAATATTTCGAATTCTCAATTTCGGTGAACTATAGCATACATTGATATCCATCATGTTGGTACAATGCACCGACACGCAAACCATAGTGTTAGTACCATTTAAGTTTTCAGAACTAAAATGGTGGTATCGGTTACTAACACAATAGCCATAGTGTTAGTATCCTTTACAGACTCGGTATATATATTATTTAGTGTCAGTTAGCGTTGAAGTCGCGTTGTCGTAGACTATATGATGTTGGCTTCACTATTGCAGGTTTACACATTCGTTTAGGAGATTGTATCGTCCTATTATCCCACATTCCTCACCCAATGATATAGTGGTTAAAGGGCTTAATACCGGCTCCTACAGATGAGTCGCCAGTAAGCACGAAACGAATGTGCATGAGGCTATACTTTCCGTTCATGCTGCCTTTGGTTTATCCTGCTGGTCAGGACTGAAATAATTTGTTACTAGGTTCGCAACACCTAATACATAATTGCATATATATTACCTCTCCGCAACAAACAGTATTTAACTGGTATATATTGAACGGAATAATGTCATGCTTATCGCGAAATGTGATAACTGATATCGATCAAGTCCAGAGTGTATGGATTTACTGGAGTAGCAGGTGTTCAAAAATTGTTGTAATTCTCAATTTCGGTGAACTATAGCATAAATGGATATCCATCATGTTGGTACATGTACCCACTCGGAAACAATTGCTAGTACCATGTACCTGTTCGGTACAATAGTGTTGGCATCGGTTACTAACACAATAGCCATAATGTTAGTATTCTTTACAGACTTGGTATATATATATATATATATATATATATATATATATATATATATATATATATATATATATATATATATATTATACATTGTGAGCTAGCGTTGCAGTTGCATTGTCGTGAACTATAATATGTTAGCTTCACTATTGCAGGTCTAGGAGATTGTACCGTCCTATTATCCTACATTCCTCACCCAAAGGTATAGTGGTTAAAGGGCGTAATACGGGCTCCTACTGATGAGTCACCAGTAAGCACGAAACGAATGTGCAGGAGATTATACTTTGCGTTCATGCTGCCTTTGGTTTAATCTTCTGGTCACAACTGAACTAATTTGTTACTAGGTTCGCAACACCTAATACATACTTGCATAGAATACTTTTACAGATAGAAGAACTAGTTTTGGAAGCACCTTTGTTAAAGGATCGCGAAGATTTTTATTGCTGCCTATTATTATAAGTTTGACACAGATAGGAATGTCGCGTCTTCAATTAATAAAGTTCATGTTTACCTACAGCTAAACTTTATATAGCATTGATGTAATTTGTCACGGATCTCCCTATCGAGGATATCTTGTTATTTTGCTTAAAAGGGAAATAAGATGGTGTAATGCATAATTTTGTTTCCAAGATCCTAAATTCCATTTCGCATTGGTCAAATATGTCATCTATTTAAATATAAATTGGCAAATGTATATCAAAAATTTACGGTCTGAGGAAGTTTGTCTCCGTGATCAGAAATATTGGTCTTGTACCAGTGCTGTCTTATTTCCCTTAAAATATCTATGGGCCAAAGATTGGGCATTTCAAATTAGGCATATCCGTTTAATATTCAGTTTCCATGATACCCAGCAAAGCTTCCACCTCTACCTGAAGGCCTAAAATGTGATTAGTTAGCTTCCTAATTGTGTGGAATGTACGCTGCTCATACTCTATACAGAAAGGACGAAAATTATTTTTCTTCTTTTGTCAATGTCATCCTCATTTTATTTAGGCAGCCATTGATTTCGTGGGTATATATAATAAAATGAAATCCACGAAAGCGAAACCCGTTTTTTGACAATTTCCCAAATATAGTAATTAGCCCAAATTTCGGCCGCTCTTTTTTATGCTTTAACAATCAAAGTAATACTATTGCGTTCGCTATTACCATATACAATCCAATTAAAGAATCAATCATATCGCATGCGTGTATAATGTATCAAAACCCAGGAAGACGTCACTCGTCTCTGGCAGTCTCATATACAATATAGTTGACTGAAATATCGGTTGCTCATCTCCTATGCAGTTACGATTCTAGCATTTATACTAAATTTGCCATATTCTTATAAAATGAAATTATGATATCAATGTATGTTCAGGTATTTAGAATTTATCGAATTCTAATATTTTGACACTCGTATTGGAAAGTCTTATAATCCCAATAACCGAATGTAAAGTCAGATGTTCAGTTTCAAACCTGTTACGATCGAAATAATTTTGCTTTTTTCGCCGCAATCATAATTATTCCAATTGAGCAATCATTGATTGCGCGTTTATATCGAATTGTAGAAAGAGAAATTTCCACCAACAAAAATAAACTAACAATTTATTGATAAATTGTAACCACCGTGACTGATTGAAACGAATATTATTAAAAAAAGAATTATGAATTTTTAAATACGAGGTAAAACTCTTTAGATTATTAATACTGTTGAATTGCGTGATTTCAGTTTTCTGTATTTTTCGTCTGACCTTTGTGAGTTTCTCTATTGGCATGTAACAGCCATCTTGTATCATTTTTTACAATTTTGTAATTTTGTTCCTCACAAAATCCTCTTGCTACCACTAGATTATTTTTTCAATCGAGCATACTGGAAACGGTTAGGGTCAGATAATTTAATTGTTCTGTTTTTCTTGTCGAATCTCTTTCTGGATAAAATCTTCGGTGTGCAGTGTTTCGTATAAAGTACACAAACCTATTGCCTTTTACACAATTAAGTATATATACTTGTATTTACCACGAAGGCCAATCATAAACTAGAAGACACTGATAGCTTGGACAAAAGAGTCTAAAGTTTGAGTCTGATAAATTTAGAAGGACAGATTAATCCGTTAAACTCCAATTCGTAAATCGGTCAGCAAATACCAAACTCTTAGAGACACACTACGCAATGCTATTAATCTATTAATGACCGAAATTAAAAGGAAGTATCATTTGCGAAGGTTAGTAAAAATATGCAAATTGTTACGCCTACAGAAGACGGAACGTCAAACTTCTTCAGTATTTTATGAATGCCTATTTGTGATAGCTTCCGTTTTGAATATTTCTCAGGATCTGGTGAATTTAAATTTTGCATCTGAGTTAACTGCCAGATCTAGAGCCACATTAGAGGTTTTTGAGACCATGAAGGTTGATTTGCCAAATAAACTTAAAGGGTTGGACTGCGTTTAAAGCATTCCTAAACCACGGGTACATGCAATGACAGCAGACTCAGTCATGGTGCAGTAAATCAGGTAAAAACCAAAATATTCCTGATCGTACTGGAAGAGATTCACTATTTACGAAGAAAAGTCACATATATCAAAGGCCAAAACAAAGATAGGGTAAACAATATATCGCAATCTCGAGGTAAGGATAAGAAATTTAGGCGTAGAGAGAATCGATTGCACCACCGTTTTAATGGCCCCGCGTGCGATGCAAGGCGGTTTCTAGAATATCGACAAGGTGCAAATTGCCAAGGAGAAGGCTGCCTCTGCCCGTGTTTATGTTGACCATAATGGAAAGGCAGCATCAAGCCGGTTTTTGAAATTCCTCGAAGAAATCAGAGTACCAATACTATTAGGAGCCATTGGGAGGTATGCATTTCATAGGCTCCATTATGTGCCGATAACTGGTATACTTAGGGCAAAATCGAAGATGGCAACAAAAGAAGATAGAAACAGGGTTCCCTTCTGCCTGAATGGAGAAATGGGGAACGTTGCTAGGATTTATAGCAATAAATTCGTATTTTGAGATGAATTGAGTGGTCTGGAATTTCTTTTTCACAAAGTTGCTGAAGTAAGCATGGTTAGGAAGTAGTTTTCCCTACGCTTGATTATTAACTATGGGCAGCCAAAGGTAGCCCAATTGGGGATATGGAGATTGTTAGTGACTTTAGGACAGAAATCTTTTTTTAAGTGGAAATTTCTGTAGCCGACGTACAGGACCATATCATTTGGGTAGACGTTTAACCTATTTGAGTGGATCGTTAGATCTCAAATCAAAAAGCATTGGAGAGTAAGCAGGTGCGTTAACAAATACTGAATCTGAAATGTCAGTGGGAAATTCAGTTCATTTACCCCGTCCAACAGTTGAAGATGAGTTTTCTGATATCATCCTGATACACCTTGCAGTGTTTCAAACATTTAGTGCCAAGAAAAATGGATTGAAGTCAGGAGTGCAGCCTCAAGTCTCCGTTGCCTTGTTCACCCAAGACCCAACAATTTACACAACACAGGCAACAGATCTCTTTTGCTGTATTTCACCAATTTTTCGAAGTGGAAATTTAAAGGGGGTAAAATTCAAAATGTGCATCCCCGATAGTGGTGGTTCCACACCTTAACCGAGACAATAGAGAGTTTTTGCTAATTATCGTCTATTAAACTCATTGACAAGGGTGGCGCTTATTCTCTCGGAAACTAGAGCATTCTGCTCCAAGACAATATGGGATATGAGGCTTATTCAAATTTATATCTCCAAAACGCGTATTATATAGTTATTATTATACTTACCGTTCATGCTGTCTTTGGATTATCCTTCTGGGCAAAACTGAACTAATTTGTTACTAGGTTCGCAACACCTAATACATACTTGCATATATATTAGCTCTTCGCTACAAACAGTATCTAACTGTAATATATTGGATTGAATGATGTCATGCTTATCACGAAATGTGAAAACTGATATCGATCAAAGCCAGAGTGTATGGATTTACTGGTGTAACAGGTGTTCAGAAATAGTTGTAATTCTAAATTTCGGTAAACTATAGCATACATTGATATCCATCATGTTGGTACCATGTACCGACTCGGCAACCACAGTGTTAGTACCATGTACCTTTTTGGTACAAAAATGTTGGTATCGGGTACTGACAAAATAGCCATAATGTTAGTATCCTTTACAGACTCGGTATATATATTATATATATATATATATATATATATATTTATATATATATATATATATATATATATATATATTATATTGTGTGAGTTATGGTTGAAGTTGTCGAGACTTTATATGATGTTAGCTTCACTACTATAGGTTTACACATTCGTCTAGGAGATTGTATCGTCCTATTATCCCACATTCCTCACCCAAATATATATTGGTCAAAGGACGTAATACCGGCTCCTACTGATGAATCGTCAGTAAGCACGAAACGAATGTGCATGAGATTATACTTTCCGTTCATGCTGATTTTGGTTTACCCTTCCGGTCACAACTGAACTAATTTGTTATTAGGTTCGCAACACATAATAGATACTTGCATATATATTAGCTTTTCGCAACAAACAGTATTTAACTGTTTTGAGACTTTTTGTTTGAAAAATTCCAATTGGATTTTACAGCCAAGAGCTTCATGAACAGTAAAAAGCTGAGTGCGGTGTATGCTTCATTGCTTTATTATCAGCACTAACTAGGTGGTCATCAATTAAAGTTATTGATAGACCACAAGCCGCTGATATACAAACGTGGTGAAATCGCGAGGCTTAATTAATCTGGCAGAGTAAATTCCCTGTTTACCCGATTGGCACAATAAGATTTTACTGTCTCTCATATTGCTGGTAAATAAAATGTGGTAGCAGCTGCACTTAGCAGAGGTAACGTAGCAGACACCGAGCTGATACACCAAGGTATGTTAAAGAATCTAGCAGATTCTTTCGATATTTTAATCCAACAAATCAAGGAAGCGCAAGGATTGGATCCATCATTTTATTGTTGGCTAAGAGACCATCCTATGCGCACAAGCCCATTATTGACAAGTTGTTGTTACGCGTCAAAATAATTCTACAACTACACAATATTGGACACCCATTCGTAAAAACCAATATTCGATTAATTACACTCGGGCTTGGGTAAGAGCGTGTGGCGAAGGTTGAACATTTAAAGGTTTGGAGAATCACAGGAACCGATGTGCGAAATATCTGGATACAAACTGGACGGTTCAAACATGTACCTATTAATATTTTAGGGATGCCAGTAGTGAACAATAAAAAATATTTGATTACAATTGTTGATTTTTTCGGTTGTCAATTTAAAGTGGCGATATTGAAGGATATGACAGCACAAGATGTTTGCTGACGTTCCCACAAAATTGGGTGTCGCGATATGGCCTACCATCAAGGGTCACTAGTGATCGCGGTAGTCAATTTTGATCATAGCTTTTCATACTATCTCCCCGAGAATAAAAGATGGAATTGAAAGCTCATTGAGGTGCATTAATTGTACGAGCTGAGTAGACGATCTTCCTATGGTATATCCGGACATGCGCAACCAGTATAGGACACAACCGGGAATTTCCATAGCAGGATTGATTTATGGAGATTCTCTAGTTGACACTAAAACTAGTCTTGATTGGGCTTCTATTTTAATAGGTTAGTTTGTTGGAATACTTAGATATAAGATGTGTCAAAGAAATCCGACAAAGACCCGAAAAATTGCATCCATGCGCGATGCGCCCTCCTATATGAGATCGGGGTGGCATGTATATGTGGCTAATAAAAATAAGCACAACTGCTTCATTTCATTTTACAAGGGACCGTACAATGTCAAGAGGATGATAGATAAAATTGGTGTCGCAGAATTAACTGAAATGGAGGTTTGTGTGACATTGAATCGTTGCATTCTCCAGTTTGTCTGGATTGCTGGTGAGACCAAAGGATAGAATGAGTTAAAGACCTTTGTTCCAATGCCGAATCCGATACAAACTTCCAACCAGCAGGTTTTACAAGACGCATTGTACAAGAGACAACGTCGACGTCAGGAGCACAAGCATGCCACACTCGTTCCTGAAGGTTTCAACGACAGTAAAGCTCAAGGATTATATCTATTACTAGACGCCGTATTTGAGAAGGTGGTGCTTGTAGAGAAAGATATTTCCTCCATCAAAAATAAAGTAACAATTTATTGATAAATTTAAACCACTGTTGCTGATTTAAAAGAATATTAGTTAAAAAGAAAAATATTCGTTTAAATTCGTGAACATTCTTCGATTAAGTGCTTTCGAGTATTTATACTGTTGAATTGTGCGTGGTTTCAATTTTCTGTGTTTGTTCCAGACTTGATCGAGAATCTCTGTTGGCGTGTATCAGCCATCTTGTATATTTTGCAATTTTACAATTTCCATTCTGATCATATACTCTTGCTACAATGACGTTATTTTTCTATTCAAAAATAAATATCATAACAAAATCTAATAAGGCGGCACTCGTCTCTGGCGGTATCCTATACCTTGTAGTAAATCTAAATATCGGCTTCTTATATTTTTTATGCAGTTGCCATGAAATCAATTTTTCTCAGTCCACCATACCAAAATCCAATCTAATTGAGCATTCAATGATAGCGCGTGTATGTATAATATATCGATATCTAGCAAGGCGATACTCACTTCTAGCGGTCTCATATGCAATGTAGTAAACTGGAATATCCGCTGCTCATCTTCTATACTGTTACATCCAAACCAATTTTCCAATAAGATTTAATCAAATAAATTTTGTAGTGTTCGCTATCCGTAAATATTTTTAAACTTCCAGAATTTGGTTCCTTTGGTATATATAACGTATCGAATTCCAAGATGTCGGATAACGTCTATGGATTTCGAATGTTACTTTTAGTTGACTGCATTGTCAAATGCTCTTATTATATGCAGTTGCGATGAAAGCAATTTCGCTGCTTCTGGCATAATCAAAAGCAGTTAACATATCATTTAGTAATTGCGCGGTTATATGAAATATGTTGAAATCCTAGAAGGCGTCACTCGGCTTGGGCAAACTTTCATTCACAGCAGTTGGCTAGAATTTCAGTTGCTTATACGCCAGCTAGTTACAATCAAAGTAATTTAGCAGCATTCACCATAACTGAAAGCTATTCATTAACTAATCATTGACTACACTTTTATGATGTCCAGGAATGCATTACATCTCTCTAGCGGTAGATTGGAATATCGGCTGCTTAAATTCTATCCGGTTACAGTCAAATCAATTAAGATTTCATTGATTTCGTGTTTATGTGTAATGTATCGTAACCTAGAAAGGTGGCACACTTCTCTGGCAATCTCATATACATTATAGTTAGCTCGCATGTCATCTGTTCATATTTTGTGCAGTTATGATAATATTAATTTTTCTGCATTCGCTATACGCTTAAAAAATTCACTTAAACAATTATGGATTGCGCGGTTATGTATAATGTAACCAAATTGAGGAAGGCGGCACTCATTTCTCACAGTCTCGTATAAATTGTATTTGACTGGATTATCGAATGCTCATATTCTATACAGACAATCGCAGGTAAAACCGCAATACAAAAAATGTGCATTATAATTAAAAAGGCGGATATCAATCCTAATAAATTCGCATAAATTTTGACTTGACCGTAATTTCGGTTAATTATTTTTTCATCAGCGAAATTAGCACACTCGTAGGCTGTGAAATTAACTAGACGTTAATTGCGCGGTTGTTGGTAGCCAAACATTTTTATGATTTGGTTTAATTGGAACAAACTGCAAAAAAATCATTTAATTTAAGAGAATTTGTGAAGCCAATATTTCAGACAACCCCAGTTTATTCGCAAATACTTTAGGTAAGAGCAGCTTTCTGAATTTTAATGCATTATGCATTCTTTGCGATTTAATTTTCATTAGTCAGTTTACCGTTTCTCTCTTTCTGAGAATAACTGTGGTAGATCGCAATGCGTCAGCGCATGGTATTTAATATGTATGTGACATAGCTAAGATAGATAGATGCATTGTTAAATTAAATACGTAATGTTTGCTTTGCGGCTACCTCTGTGTTAACCACTTCGTTGTCGTTCTTCGATGGTGACCATGAATGTTTCATACGCGTCGTCATAAAAATAGGATGATCTTTTTGTGATATTGTGTGCCGGTCTAAATAATAGGATTTTTTATTATTTTAAAAGCCGCATAATTAGGATAATAATTAACGCTTCAATTTATTTAATCTAAATTAAGATAATGAAAACGTTTTGATTATTACACCCAATAAATATATGTGCGCATACTCCAAAAAACTAGTTCGTTGGCCATGTTTGCATATTGATTGCAACCTATTCTTTGGGATCTCCTATTCAAATATATGCGTCCGGTGAAATGTGTTACTGGACTGGAACCAGGTCTGGATAACATAATATTGCCTCACTTTGTGTTGCCAAGTCAGTAGACAGACTAATTTGATATCCAATAATTTTCAAAATTTTTAATCGTATGTACAACTTGTTGATAGAATTTCTACTATTTGTTAATCATTCGAACTAGCCTGAGTGATGTTAAGAAATTTTACTACAGAAACAACCTAATTTTTTTCAACATCGATACAAATTTCCTTTCGCATTGTAGGCAATGTTTCAAATGAATTTACTAGTCAGTTAATACTCAAGATACGTAATTTGCGCAATTGATTTTGTTTTCTATCTTATTGATTATTTAGAAAAATATTGATTTTTTATGTTCACACAGCAAATATTTTCGTTTGTATTGCGCCTCTGTATGAATTTTTGTTTGTGATTTTGATGTTATACAAACATAATCAGTTATAGTACTTGCACAATATATACACCAAATGTATTTGTTTCATTTATAAACAAATATTGATTAAGTACGTGCAATTCTATTAGGTTAAAAGCTAAATAATTAATTATGATTTTTCCTTTTCATTCTTATAAAAACCCACTGTTAGCTTCTTTAAAAAAACTGGTTAGAATCCACTAACGTGATTAACATAATCATTGGTTCAGTAGTTGTCACGTGAAGTTCGTCTGTTCTAACCACCACCTGTGCAAGATAAAATTACCATTATTGGCGGCCAATTATATACTTAAATTATCTTCGATCCCTCTCTTATAATTGTTTTATTAAATACAAAAGATAGCTCAATTTCAAGTTATATGACGTATGAATGGAAGATTTAAATGATGCCAAGCTTAGAGAAGATTGTTCGGATAAAAAATATTTTGATCGTTAGGTACATTTCAAAAGCACAGAAGATGGTTGGATAAAGTAACAGAAAATCCAGCGTTTTAATTTAGTCAATTCGCAACATTTCAAATAGAGACAAACACGAAAGATTTCGCAAGAAGAGATCAGAAGACTTTGAGGTCTACTAATGAAAAAAACATGCGGCAGCAAATCTGCATAGAATTGTGCAAAAAATGCGGTTTCTGCTAGTCAGTTTGCCGTCGTACTCTGATGATAACCACGGAAGATCCAAACGCGTCACTATGTGTCATGGATGGTAGTTTTGCCGTGTTGTACGACGACTCGCAAACTTGATTTAGGGAATTTTACGAAACCTGCACAATCAGTGATTGTATAACTGTATTACCTATATATATGTGTGTTGAAAGCTGCAAAAAGTTAATCTTTGTGACTGAACAGAAATTGTACATCCGACATTTCCAGTCAAGTGCAATGTATGCGAGACAACTAGAGATGAGAGTCGAAAATCTAATTTTGCTTCCATATTTATGCATTGCTGTTTGATCCTCGCTAGTCATATTGGCGTCCTACTCTGATGATAATCATGGATGGCTGAAAAGCGTCATTACGTGTCACTGACATTATTTTTCTGTTCTTCGTTGACTGGTTACATACAATGCGATTGGTGTTTTACTTCAAGCTCGCAAACGTGATTTGAATAATAGTTACCACCACCCCACCAATTATTGGTTTTTAATTGCATTATATATATATATATATATATATATATATATATATATATATATATATATATATATATATATATATATATATAGGTGAAAGCTGTAAAATGTTAATGCACGTGACCGCATAGACATTGTGCAGCCGAAATTTCAATTCAAGAGCAATGTATGCGAGACTAATAAAAAATATCTGAAACTTCGTCTGCTTTTTGAACTCAAGTGCCTGCTGCTTTAATTTAAAAATAATGCCAAATTTATCACAAAATTAGAAAAGCATCAGCAGGGGTTATATATTTTATTTTAGATTCGATTTTTGCTGTTGTTAAAATGTGCAATTATAAAAACCGTTGATATGCAAAATTAAAGTTTAAAAATATTTTTGCTTTTGACAGCCCGCGTACTTAAGCTAAGAATTTGAAAGAAATAATTATTTAACTTTTAAAAAATAAAGCATTTTTCAATCACATTTTAATGAAAAATCTATGTTGCAGATGCACATGCCGTATTCATGATGTAAATATTGTACTGCGGTACTTTTTATCATTCACATGTAACTTGGTTCCAAATCTATTTTAAGGCATAAACGCATGTCAAATTTAATCCTCTGTTGAAAAGATGTCGTTTTTCATGACCGCAGAGTTATTAACCGAACGGCTATAAGATTGATCCTTTTAATAAATTAGTCCATTGCTCATAGCCGACGTTTAAGTCTGCAAACTAATCTAAGATGTCACAATTTCTGTCAACATTTTATTATTTTCTTCCTTAAAATATGCTTTTATTGACATTCAGTTGTTATTTAAAAAAGTAAAGAAAAAATTAATTTGTCCCAGAAATTCTCCGCCTACAAAAGAACTAAATAAGTACACAACTTCAACGAGTTGTGCGCTCTGCCCTCAGTAATATAGAACTTATTCGTATCGCTTGTTCAATTTCGGGCTTAAACAAAACTAGATGTTATTTAATTTGTCAAGAATATAGTCAATAATAAAAATATTTTTAAAATTTTTATTGGTCATATTTATAGGTTGAAAAAATCAATCAGTGTATGTGTATAGTTTTCTGAGATTTCCGAACATATTTTATTTTGATGAAACGAGTTTTAACAATTTTTTTATAAAATAGCACGTTATGAAAACAATATGCTACAGTGTTCTATTTTAGTATTGTATCTAAATGGTTACAAACTAGAATGTCCCAATGAACAAACCGGATTTCAACAGTTGGTCACCTAGAATCTTCCCATCTATCTCAACTAACAAATTTTACTTTAAACCAAGTTTGCAAGCTTGAAGTAAACACCAATCCCATTGTATTTAACCAATCGTCAAACAACATAGAAAAACTACCGCCAGTCGCACGCACTGACGTGTTTCTACCTTCCATGATCATCATCAGAGTACGATGGCAAACTGACTCTCGAGGATCAAACCGCATTGCATATAAATGGAAAGCAAAATTAGATATGCGGTTCTCACCTACAGTAGTCTCGCATACTTCAAACAAGCCGTCGTAATCTGAAGATGACCATGGAAGGTCAAAACGCGTGAATACGTGCGACTGGTGGCAGTTTTGTTATGCTGTTCGACGGCTGGTTAAATGCCATGAGATTGGTGTCTTCTTCAAGCTCGCAAGCTTGAGTTGAGTAATGATTAAAATATTATGTTGGTGAAATCTTTGAATGTATAGGTCAGGTGCTTTATGTTTTATATAAAGAGTTTTGCATATGTACAATAATTTTTCGGACTTTGCTTAGTGAATAATTGAGAAATTCGTCAAATTGGCTTGCTGCCAATCATTTTATAATCAATTTCTGCGCTAAATATTGCTAGATTGTCGAGAATTTCAATATCCAGAAAACATTGTATGTCTCCTTTTGTTTCATCTTATTTGAATCTTACATATGTGTCGATTATCTTGGTCTCTACTACGATTTGTCTGGGACTGGCAAAATTTAAACAAAGAGCAAAGATCATCTAAATATTTTATATATGGGAGACATGCTAAATTATCTTCCAAAGGCTAGTTCTTTCTAGGTGTTTTATTTGTATATCAGCTATGAGTTGTGCTAAATAAATTCTCATGCTAATACCATTACACTGACGAAAATATGAGTCCTTAAATCGTATCTGAACATTTTCCGTGCACGCATATATGACCATTTTGATATCGTTCACATTAATGGGATATTTCTGATATGCATAATTTATGAGGTCGCAGATTGTTACTTTTTATATTCTTAATATAATAGTCGTAAAAATCGATTTCACCTCAGATAGGAATATATGTTTCAATGACAACTTTATTGGTTTTTTTAATTAGGAATCTATGATGGTGTAAGTCTTTATGATGCTTTGACTGGACTGCAGTTATCTACATATGAATTTAGTATGTAGCAGCAATACAATGTTTAGACACTCAAGTTTATTTTCGTTTAAGTCCGTAATATTCTTGAGATATTTCGGTAGCTATTTAGGAGTGCTTTCATCAGTTCACAGCTAAGCAAACGAAATAATGCTAATCCATGCCTATTCTTGCGTTGTGTCCTATTTTTAGTGAAATATATAAGAGCGTTTTTTAAATGAATATCTGGATAAATTTGTAGCGTTAAGGTCTAATTATTTTTTGTTAATCTTGTTTTTTTTTTCAATTTTTTCTAGCAATGTGTAAAAAAATAATATTCCAAGCCTCGTTTACCAACAGATACATAAATTAAATATTGTCATTACTAGCTCTCCAGTTAATCAGCCATTTATACAAATTTATACTAAAAAACAGCCTCTTTTGTTACAATATAATTATATTTTTTAATTTTATTTTTTTACACATAATGTTAATAACAAAATAGAAACCATGATTGAACATTGGTTTGTTGACGGTGGTAAACTGTAGCATTTCATTTATATTTTTGGAATTCTAACTCTACTGAGGTGTTCCAAATTGTGCATTATCTTAGGTGAGATGGTTTGTGTGCTTTAAAATGCATTCGTGCTTCCGTGATTTTAGTATTTCTCATAACAGACATGCCAACGAGGTGTGGAAACGGTAACATATTTGTGATTTCCTTTTACCCAATTCTATTTGGATGATCCAGTGTTTATTTACATATTATTAT
Source organism: Eudiplozoon nipponicum (assembly GCA_029291075.1). Classification (NCBI taxonomy): domain Eukaryota; kingdom Metazoa; phylum Platyhelminthes; class Monogenea; order Mazocraeidea; family Diplozoidae; genus Eudiplozoon; species Eudiplozoon nipponicum. The sequence goes on from JAQBSW010004194.1 coordinate 46,560, forward strand.
GTAGGTGCATTATGTGACTCTTGCTTATGGTCGTTCTCCATCATCAATCCATAAATCTGCTCATTTTTGTAGTAATATTTACTAATTATTTTCGTGTCGTACAAATATCGTGCTGATAGTGAGCCTATATTGTCAATGCCTCTTTGTACTAGACCTCATAGATAGCAAAACACATTCATATACCAACTTTTCTAAAATCTTTGGTTAATTATTATATAAAAATAATTTCTAATCTAATATTTTTGAAAGAGATCCTTCCATTTTTATTTACGTTCAGTATCCAGTTTCAAATTTTAATCAAATTACATTAATTGTATTACCTTGCGTATGCGAGATATATTGTACTATTGATATATCGGTACAGTTGCAACATAAATATCCATTCTCTATATTTATTAAATAAAACAAATTTGACTGACATTCACTCAGTATTTCTATTCAATCTTCTCAACTGAACGACTGGCTCGTTCAATAAATTCTACTTGTTTTGCAAAAACCTTTAGAAATTAGGCTTGTTTGTTTCCCATATCTGACCCTTGTCTTCAATAGCTTAAAATAATTCGAAATGAAATCAGTTTTCGTAATATATAGATAAAAGTCAACACTGAAAATATTTTCGGTTTCGCTTCAAATCTGGAAGCTAAATATCCTTAGTTAAATATACCTTGCAATCAATAACTTTTGTAATTTGCAAATGCTTGTTTTCTCGAGTTTGATTCTGCTTTTCCGTTTTTAGCATTAAAAACCGACATCATTATTATGCAACAATAGAATTTTATTGCAAATATTTTTTGTGCTCTTCTTCATACTCAAATCTATTGATCTTATATGAGAGTTTTCTTGATGCTACTTTAGCCGGTGATTACTAAATCGTATATCTTTCATATTCAGTGATTATAATTTATTATGTACATTCATTTGCCTACCAGTTTAACAACATTGTGTTTTTTTTACACTTAACGAAGCATGTTATATCTGTTAAATGTGTTTGAAAATGTTTTTGCAACCTCAAACACTCAGCTGGTGATATGATGAAAAATATTTATATATTTATACCTTTGTGTTTATTGTCACATTTATTAATCTAACTTAAAGGCGCATTCTAGCCGTGTATTAATCACATGTTAATCTACATCGGGTTTTGTAATTTGACTAATTCTTAGTCGCTTTTGCTCATTAGATTGCGCAAGCTTCGAGACTGAGATTTTTCGCTTCTGTCTACTAATTTGTCAAGTGTATCGAAGTCTAAACATTCCTATTGTGTATTTTAATATTTACGATCGGAATATTTCAAGCGAAACGGCGATTGGTGTTATTTCCAAATAAATTATTTATACTAATTATTAATTAATTAATTAAATTATTACAGATTGTGTTTAACAAATATAAATGTGTATTAATTTCACTGCCCAAGTCAAGCAAAGGCTTGAAAAGACTTCTCAAGCCCAAAATCTGTGTCCATAGGAAACGTAACTGTCATGCATCAAACCAAATTGAATATATAAAATATTTTGAGATGCTAGACTGGAGCCTTAATTCAAGTAGGTAGGCATTTTTAAATCCAATAAAATCAAATCTGAGGATTTCTTTAACTCAAGTCGTCTAATTATATTTAAATTCTACTTGCTACTACCGCGGAATTAATCAGTGTATAAATTAAACAATTATTTATTTATCGACTGTGGCACAATAGACATATTTCTATCGGAGAAGAGACCATACAGATGAATTCTTGGCCATTGGGATAATATTTTAGTATTCTTTAAGTGAGAGTAATAGCTCAAGTTTGCAAGATATTTGAACTTCAAGAGTTGGCATCAACCATGACTGCGAATTAACTTACGTACTCTTTTAATTAACAGGTAGAGTTTTACTGGGTTTTTTTCAATGAAAAAATAGTATTGTAATTTATGGGTTTTTTATATGAATCAAGTTTTTTAGGACTTCGCTACACCACGCAGTTATATGACATTGTGCTACATAAAATTTCGATTTTTGGCCAGTATTCAACTTTGATGATGTTGTGTCTTTGATTATGTATTGGTTTGCATTTCTAGTAGTAGCATGATGCTCTGTTAGTTATAAAGTTTTAGCTCTGATACCTTTTAATTACTTTATTGAAGCCTTGACTAAAGTGTTTGTTAAGCTAATCCTTATTAGAAAGATACAAGTCAACATTCCCACCTTTCATTGATTTGTCGTCGCTGTAATCCTATTCTTGTACTTTTATTCGCATGCTATACTTTTCAAGCCTCGGGTACTTACACTTAAACGCCCTGTACTCGACCCATTGCTATTATTAATGGTGAAAAATTGCTAGTCAACGTCGAAAAACAATTATTTCAAATCAGAATTTTTTATTACGAATTTGATACTTAAATTTTTGGGATAGATGCCCTTTTTTCCAAAGTAAATTTTAATAATAATAATAATAATAATGATAATAATATTTCCAATACTACTACTAATAATAATAATGATAATAAAATAATAATAATAATAATAATAATAATAATAATAATAACAATAATAATAATAATAATAATAATAATAATAATACGAAGAATAAGAAGAAGAAGAAGAAGAAAAAGAAGAATGTCTTAATGTAAGGAGTCGGTGCGAATCTTACTGGACGTTGAAATTGACGAATGTAATTAATTGATAAGCGTCTATTTTTCTCTTGTTAACTTGATTAATTTTAAAGAAAATGAAAAGGGAAGACGATTTATTAAATAATCCCATCTATTTGTATTCTGAAATTTTCTCGAATTCAAGCAGAAATAGGATGCCATTTCCTTTCTGCTACCGCCAGTTTTGCTATGTTGTTTGAAGACTAGTTAAATAAAAAGGGATTGGTTTTTATTTCAAGCTCGCAAACTTGATTTAAATAATTGTTATCACCACCCGCGCAATCAATTAATGTTTAATTGTATCGTCAATTACCTGGTAAATCTCCGCGATTTCATCCCCATTTTCAAGTAAGCGTCGAGTTTGTCATCTTTTGGGCTGGTGCTGATTCATTCCTTTCCTCTGATGGCGTCAACATCGTTCATACTAACCACTGGAAATGAGGTACGACCTAATCTTCGTTGACTGGAAACTGTCGAAACGGCCTATCTTATATCATTATCGGGCAGATAATCACACACACAAAGTTCAATGATCACAAAAGCAGGCCACATTTGTATAAATCTGCTACTGTGAGCGTTGCACTTTGTGCGTGATTAGAGGCCTAATGACGATATGGGAAAGGCTTTATCGAAATTTTGCCAATAAACGAAGATTAGGTCGTACCTCATTTCCAGTGGTTAGTATGAACGATGTTAAAGCCTTCGGAAGAAAGGGACGAATACGCACCCAGTGAAAAAGAAGACAAACGCGATGCTTACTAGGAAATGGGGACCAATCGGATCTTTGTGAAACGGATAGTGCAAAGCGAAAAATCGCGAACGCAAAACGCGAAGATTCAGCACCTAAAGCTCGCACTGCGCAACCATTCAGTAAATAGTTTATCATCAAAAACTTGCCAAAATTTTTCGCGACCAGGGCTCGAGCACGAAGACATTTGCTTCATAGAGTTGTATACATCCACCAGGCCAATACTGACGCATACTAAACGCAATTTTAAGAAATAAAAAACTTACACTATTTATCTAGCCTTTCTTCTATGTGAAGTTAATATGGCATATCTTTAGACTTGAAGTACTATCTAGCCATTCCGGAACAATCATTAATGAACAGACACGACGCGACATGTAACACCGCAAGTAATTTCCATTTAAATCAGTCCAAATGCCTTATATTATTTGACCTAATATACCGCAGATGTAAGGCCTATTAAAAACTTCTACTGTTGAGTCACTAGTAAGCGCGCGACCCATTTGTACATAAGACAATACTAATTAATTATGCCGAAATTGGTTTATAATTCTGATCTTATTTGAAATAGTATGCTACTATGTACGAAATACCTTATATATTATTTCATATTTATTAGATTTTCACAACAGAAAAAATTAATTAAAAATATTTTATTGACCCCGGTTTCTTAAATAAGTTGCCTATATATTTATTTGTGGCGAAAGCTGCAATCAGTTAATGTTCGTGAATGCATAGAAATTGTGTAGACGAAAATTTGCAATCAAGTACATCGTACACGAGACTACTAGAGGTGAGAGCCGCATACCTAATTTTGCTTTCCATATATATGCAATGCAGTTTGATCCTCGTTAGTCAGTTTGCCGTCATACTCTATTGAAATAGCGTAGAAAGTCGAAATGCGTCAATCCATGCGACTGGCGGTAGTTTTTCTATGTTGTTCGACGACTGTTTAAATACCTTCAGTAAATATCCATTTAGTGTTCTGAAAAATACAATCTTATATACATCTTTTGAAATATTAATTGAACACAGGTTAATGAGAATCACTCTACACTGGTACATCTTAAAGGCTGAGTATGTAGACGTAGAGTGCTTACTTTTACCTGCTTTAGATATTCGCAACTCAGCTGGAGTGTAGGTAGTACAAATTCTAGGCTAACAAGAACATTCTTCTTAAACATGCATGCAATAAAGAAATGGTTTTGATCAAAAATGTTGGTTATGAAATATCGCATTGGCTATTCTAAGACCAAAAACACCATAACAGTCACTTCTATAGCAGAGAAAAGCAGCAGACATTTATTACAATTGGACCAGACTTTAAATAACTTAAAGACCCACATTATAATATAGGCCGAAAAGATGCACGATAATAAAGACAATGAATATATATATATATATATATATATATATTGAAATGCGAGCTTTAATAAAATTCATTGTACCCTTCCTGTGTGCAAAAAAAAGAAATTTTATCAGATATAAGAAAATTTTCTTTCTCATGGTCTTCTCAAATATCTACTCATGAACATATCTTTATATAAAAAATTGGAAAGCAAAACAAGATAGAAAATATGTGAACCAAACGAGTGTGAAAAATAGAAACCAATCAAATTGCGTGCGTCACATCCAGTTCAAGCTCAATGCTTGTACGTGCTTCTTCTGCTTACATAAATCCGGCTGCAATTTGTTTATCCATAAGGCTTCGTATGTGGCTAGCTCCCTTTTGTTTTTGCATTTAGTAATTACTTTGAATGCTACGTCTGGAGAACATACGTGCGTTGTTTCGATGATGTGTTGCGCAATAGCAGACGTGTATTCACCATTTGATTTAAAACAGGCGTTCAAGTTGCAATGTTCTCTCATTCGAGTAATTAACCGTCTGGTCGATCGGCCTACGTAAGTTGATCGACAACTTGCGCATGTATATTGGTAAATAATATTTGATATCGACATTAACGGCTGTTTCTCTTTGATTGCTGGTAAAGGCAAGTGTGTTACCCTAAATAACACTCGTAGTTTGGCTGCATTAAATGTGCGTGTAAATGCTGCTTCAACTTTCTTTTGTGCCATTCGGGAAACTGCATCCCCCTTAAATGGGATGTTTAGGTAGACTGTTTTCTTTTCTGGCCCATAGTACGTCTGTTTCTGGTTAACTCCCCTTTTAATAATTGATTCAATTAATTTTCTGGGATAGCCATTAGACATTAAATCGTTAATTGCTTTATTATATTCATTTTCTTTAGAATCTTGACTAACCAACCTGTCAATTCTTGAAAAGCAACCACGAACTGTTGATAATTTATATTGAAATGGTACAAAACTGCTGTAATGCAAATACTGTGCAGACCATGTTGGTTTATGGTAAATTGTTCTGTTTAATTTACCATTAGTTTCTTTCTTTAATAGTACATCTAGGAAAGGCAGACAGTCATCTTTCTCGTGCTCTGACGTGAAACCGATATTCTTATGTGCCTTGTTGAAAGTTTGAAGCAATGTTCGTGATTGCGACCTGTTCTTAAGTACAAGAAATATATCATCCACGTACCGTATATATTGAGCACATTTACTTATGTCACTCTTTAATGATGTATTTTCTAGGTGCCCTAGAAAAATCTCAGCCAACACTGGAGATAAGGGGCTTTCCATTGCGACACCATCAGTCTGTTTATAGATGTTTCCATTAAAACGAAATCGTACGTCTTTCGTGCATAATAAGATAAGCTTGCGTAGAGTTTGACCTGGCACCGGCGATGGTAATATATCGTGTTCTACCGCTTTGACTATAATGTCAATGGTTTCATCAATTGGAACATTTGTAAACAAAGACGTAACATCAAAAGATACCATAATCTTGTTTTTAACATTTATATCTTGAATTTTGTTTACAAACTCAAACGAATCGGCAACCGAATGATTACCTAGTAGTTTACGTAATGGTTCAAGTAAACGAACTAGCCATTTAGCTAGTGCATGAAACGGAGAATTTACCATTGATAAAATTGGCCTCATAGGACAACCTCTTTTGTGTGTTTTTGGTAATCCGTACATTATTGGTGTAGATGATCCAACTGGCTTGAGCTTCTGTGCAGTGGCCTCATTACTCGAATGAGAGAACATTTCAACTTGAACGCCTGTTTTAAATCAAATGGTGAATACACGTCTGCTATTGCGCAACACATCATCGAAACAACGCACGTATGTTCTCCAGACGTAGCATTCAAAGTAATTACTAAATGCAAAAACAAAAGGGAGCTAGCCACATACGAAGCCTTATGGATAAACAAATTGCAGCCGGATTTATGTAAGCAGAAGAAGCACGTACAAGCATTGAGCTTGAACTGGATGTGACGCACGCAATTTGATTGGTTTCTATTTTTCACACTCGCTTTGGTTCACATATTTCTATCTTGTTTTGCTTTCCAATTTATATATAAAGATATGTTCATGAGTAGATATTTGAGAAGACCATGAGAAAGAAAATTTTCTTATATCTGATAAAATTTCTTTTTGTTTTTGCACATAAGAAGGGTACAATGAATATATATATTTTTTTAACGTGTATATATATATATATATATATATATATATACAAACCGTAAGTTATTATCAATATTATCGCCCAAAGACTGATCTACACACTCTGATTTGTTACCAAGAAGACAAATCAGCAAACTACAGGACGAATGAAAAATGACAAACGGAAAACGAGGTAGGCAATCGTATTTGCAATAGGAAATAATGCCTATTCCTTGCCAAAACACAAAAGTTAAACCATATTACAAGAATTAATCAGCGAAATACTGAATAATTCTCCTTATCGTAAACATGCATACTCGAATACACTCTCACATTCAACATAACACTGGCCCCAATCCATTTGTACCTTTGCTGAAAATATATTTAAATAAAACACTGATTGAGACTACTAATCACTCACTCGATAAAAAGCGACATCATGTTAATTAAAACTGTCTTATTTGGTTAGTATTTATGAAATTGGATTATCTGCAATATAAATACTAGAAAATCCTCAATGGTTTTTATTACTTAAAATAAATTATTAAGAGCAATATCAAATAAAATATATTCAATGTGAATTGATAAATAAACCGTGTTTTAAATTATGAATTGATTATGCAGCGTTGAATTTGGAAACATCAAAATTACAATTACTTGTTCAAAATTAATAACATATATATATCCGTAGCTAAGTTAATCAGTCTTCCATAATCTGAAATGTAGAATTAGAATAAATTAACATGCTTCTATATTTTAACGACGTGAACCATCACATTCAGTTTACTTGAGAGCGCATAACCCCTCAACCTTATGTATTTTCGTAACTTGACGCACTGCTATTTCAACAGGAATATGTTAGTTTAAAAAAGAACACATGTCAAATGCAGACATGGACTGATAGTAGATACATTACCACAGTGTTGTAAACACTTACCAAAAGAAACATTTGTTATGCGATCTGTATTGCAGAATAAAGAAATCTTTTTTTGAAGGATTTCAATACCAATATCTGATGATGCTCGAAACCAAGTTATTATAAAAACGAGTACCCCGCATCTCTTGTTAAAGCAAACATGAAGTACAAATAACGATAAACAGCAAGAAGCCCTTCTCAACCAAGAGAAGATATATGTCGGTATGCCTTTTAAATGGGATGTTATAACCGAAATTTTTGCAAGAAGAATTAAAAATAAAGTGAAATTCTGGATACCTATTGCCCAACTGATGTTTGTTTTTACAACAAAGCTTCTGCTAAATAAAGTGTAAAAGATAACCTTCTTGCAATCAAACATTATTTATTCATACAAATTTCATAGCTACACAGTGCGCTATAGGACCGAAATAGAAATTACAACAGAAGTGGTTACAAGAGTATTTGAGAATAAACACAGTTGTAAATAGCTAACGAGAATTTATCATAAAAAAAATATTTCACAATAAGCAGATTTTTAGATTTTTAAAAAACGAAAATGAATTGCGCAAATCTGAAGCTGTTATACGAAATTTTAAACTAAATAAACAAATGTAGTAGTTATATGATTTCAAAATAAACCCACAACGTTTCTGTGTGTGTGTGTGTGTGCCAGCTTGCGTGCATCAGCGTGGGCCTTTTCCGCTTAATTTTGGTTGTTGTATAATGTAATCATTTAAACCGGCTAAATCCTCATTGATTTTCAAAAATGAGTAAATAAAATATCAGTTATCGTGATTCAGTTCAGCCCCACCGAACAGAAATTGCCTTTTTAAACTGTGCTGTGTATACATGAAACATTTGAAGATACTTATATCTAAATTTGATAGTATAGGATGAATCCGTCTGCCAGGATGTGGTCCACGTGCACATCATAGCTATTGGTTAGAAATCCTTCGCGATATGGCATTGAATAGAACTCAGTGGCGATCTTGTTTCTGATGTCTATTACAATAATCTTCGTGACTTACTTTTTTTGTATGGAAAAATTAGCTGCGAGGTTTGGTTTGTTTATCACGTGATACAGTGAAAGCCGCAAAGAAGCTGTATAGCTGATGTTGCATTTCCATAATGCTGACTTGGCCATAATGATGTTGTGTGAAGGTTTAGTTTGTCTCGCTTCTGGGAGTTATTGTGATAAATATACTCATAGTAACTAGGTACTCTTTCTCTCTCTCTCTCTCGTAAATCTCACTAATAATTTGTGTCTAAATTATTATTTTTGTTTATATATATATATATATATATATATATATATATATATATATATATATATATATACTGCTTTTTATGGTATATGCAAGTGCAACATTAATCGCTTTTGGCTTTTGTATAGCTGTGCATGATAATGATGATGATGATGCTTCATGAACGTATAGAGGAAGAAAATAAACATTACATGCCAACCATCATGAAGGAGGTTATCCAAACGCAGCAAGATTTAACATTAGTAGCTACCACACTACTGAATTTTATAAAATTTTCAACACGAGTACAAAAGGATACGTTAACAACTTTGCATAGTCAGGACCACAGTGAAGATACATGAGACGTGCAATGAATGTTGACAATCAGTATCATGCAAGTATACAGACATAGTTTGTCAAAATGCCCATTTCACTGAACGCCCCAGGCCTTAAGTCTAGCCACGAGTCACTTAAAATAAACTGAGCTCTAATAACAAAACTCGCAATCATCCATTTATCGACTCAAGAGATAATTGATGATATAACTTTTTATGAATATCAAATGATAATTTCAAACATTTATTATTATATTACAGTTTTACAAACCTCATCCTTAGAACATATCATCCAGATACGGTTCTGGTGAAAGAATGAGGCTCACAGTATTTATCCAGTACTACATAAAAGGATCTATAACACCATTCTATATTTTGCAGTAGATGATTTTTGATAATAACATATGCAAGCTACATCTCAACCGGGGGGATATAAAACTATAATTCCACCGAAGAATAAATGCTAACAATCTAGTGAGCTTTACAACTACGTTGGTATTTTAGCATAGGAGAACAGAGACACGTATATTTATATCTAAAAGTATTAATGCGCTGGTGTTTTATCAGCACTGAAAAGCCTTAAGTGCCTTGAGTAACTGAATAGCTAGAGAAAGTGTTGTAGCCACACGTTATCGCCTTGATATTGAAGTAAACATTATGGACACCATGGGCTGCATTGCCTTCCTTCAGGTAACTCAGTTAATACGAGTCTCCGAAGACAAAGACTTCGAAGCTAAATATCAAGAAGCGGTCGACCAGCTACAAAACTGAGAATTCTTGCTAGCAGCATATATAGATTTTAACCTTCAAATGAGTCGCAGGTACGACATGAAGAGTCATCCGTGCAACAGCTTGCACAGGCATTCATAATACATATCTCTTCCGATTGTTGCCTGATAATCTGTAATATTCAGGTGCATGATGTCAGAACAAAGCATTGCAGTCGCGGATATATAAGCCGGATGTAGTGAAAGATATCCGAATTGCACCGCATAACATCGTATAAGTAACCGCCTATTGCCTTCAAAGCCACTACACAAAAATATTATTCTGCATACAGCCTTGAGTGGTTCATTCCCAGTTGCACATCATTTGCTATTTCCATAGTCGATAAGTTAGGAATACGTCGAATTACTTATGCGTATCGCCTCCAATTCAGGCTCAATACACGTACGCACGTTATCTGCTGACAAAACGTAGGTTTCAATTTGTTTAACCCTAGAAATTTATAATTTGTTAATTCATTTCTGTTGTTTAATTTGGCTAATAAATTAAATGAAATTTCTGGAAGATGTAAATGCGATGTTCCATTGATTTTTTCGCAATTGATCAAGTAAATTTTAATGTAGTTCAACTGCACTAAATAGGCAGTTAAGGACGCATCTACATCGTTATTTGTTATGTTGGAAACAGCGTCTCTCATTAATGGAATATTTTGTTATACTGACTTTTTCGTGTCCTACACAATTGGAACTAGATAGCGCTCCATCTTTAGTGTTAGGCGAAATTTGTTTAAGCTAACTTAAAAACACATCACCCATGAGAGACATAGGTAAATATTCTCAATACACATCTTATGTGTAGTACATTTTCCTTGTTCTTAAAAACAGGTCGCATTTAAAAACACTGCTCCAACATTTCAAGCAATCTCATAAAAATACTCATTTCATGCCAAGGGCATGAAAAAGGTGTTTGTTTACCACCAGTGTATGTTTTACATAGGTAAGTCGTTCATAGGAATTTTTAGGATTATTTTGATATAAACCAGCCTGATTTGCAGAGCATTTGCATTATTGCACTTTAGAGACATTTCACTAAAATTTATTAACACTTGGCGGCTATGTTTAAGAATTGACGAATGGATTAAATAAGATTTACCACAAGACGATTATACTATTAGATATCGTAGAAAATTTATAGCGTGAAATTCCAAAAGGTAAATCAAACGAAACAGACCGCTGTCCGATATGAAACGAGAGAATCTACTTTAAAATTCTACTTAACTGAAGCACTGTTTAACGTATAATGAAAAAGAAAGTAGATGCAACTTTAAAACGTACATTTAGTGCAGCTGGATTACACGTGTTATATAGAGTAGCGCAGTAGTCTTTACTAGCAATAAAGAAAGAGGAGCGTTAAAGTCGACTTCAAATATTATTCATCAATGTACTTGTCAAAGTTGTCCATCAACTTGCATAGGCAGATCGACCAGTCGGTTGAAATTTAGAGTGACAGATTAATGTACTATAAACACCTCGGTCACATAAAATAGTGACTGCACGTCTGCAATTGCGAAACATATTACTGGTATCTCGAACCTATGAACACTTGACATTACTTTTAAGTGCAATCACATAAGTGAGTTAACAAATTACTAATAAAAGATACTAGCAACACGTTTTAAGTTTTAGCTAAAGAACAAAATAAAACCGAAATTTTTTTACATTGCTTAGGTGAAATTTAAATGAATTGATTTTGTACACCGCAAGTTATTTACGTCGCTTAAAAATTCCAATTTAATACCAAAAGCAGTAGCCAATGTGGCAAATACCACAACAGAACTAAATCTCCAGCTGACAGCTATGACACTCAATCTGGTGCAATAAGAGGCGAAACGCATCACACTTGAGAAGTCGATCGAGGATGATGATTCCCTGAAGCTTGTGGTTGCAGACAGAATACCTAACATTTATTTTCAGTTTTTTGTCCTATTTAGTATCGACCGCTACAGGTTTTGATCCCGTTGCTATTGTGTTTTAGGTGTGCAGTTACACCAGCCTGGCAAAATATGCCCATGATTTTAAAGAAAAAACAGTTTTTCCCCAGTCATGGAACTTTAATTAAATACTGTAGTTTGAAGACCTCTTTCAGAGACAGTTCATGTTTTGGTTGCCACGGTTAAGGCCAACTATGCTGAAACATTTTCTTTAGAGCAAAACGGAAAAACAGACAGTTATCTCTAAAATGTCTAATTGTATTTTTTAGACGACCACCGACCAGTTATGAATTAAATTGATATGCGTTTTAGATAAGTTGGTTTACTAAAGGAGCTCTTTTTGCATGAATAACCTTGTTTAATTTTACATAAAACTTCTTAGAATGAGATCTGAGTCGACTCTTGCGGAATGTGATATATTACTGGTAATACGAATGAGAAATGTTTTAGACGAACTATCTAACATTACGAGTTGGCTCAAAGGCGAGGAGCTCAATATTATGGGCAATTAAGATGAGAGTGCACAATACTGATATTCCAATAAATCTCAGTGAATAAAAGAATTGCAGGTGTGATGGCAATAGGTTTCTTTGTAAAAACTAATAAATTTGCTTACTATGAGACAAAAATTCTTGATTTATTTTCATTAGTGATTTGCTAATGGGTGAAGGAGGTAAATGCACTCAGTAACGTTTAGCTGATGAAAACAAAACAATTCGGTAAGAGGTAGAAAATTTGTAAACTTTTGCCAAAACACTCTGATTTAAATTGATATACAACAGGTTACTTAAAAATCAAATTATTTTTTGCATGAGATTTGTCCAGACCGCGACTTATTACCTAGATATTTCAAGAGCAATATTCAATTTCTTTTTCAGTATATAACTCATTATTTACCATACGCTAACAAAATCCAAATTGAACAATTAGCTTAAAATTGGAATTTTCAATATATTTAAAATAAAATTTTGAGCTAATATCTTAATTTAGATGTTTGTCTGTAGCAAAATAATGAGCAGTCGTCTAACATAGAGGACTGGATATAAATCTTAAAATAAAGAAATTAAAAAATGTGCTGCAGACAAATCTCAACCTAGAAAAAGATTGGCATCTAGCAACATTGAGGAGGCTAGAATGCACCTGAAAATTTTCAAATAAAGCATATGTGTTTGAATTTGCAAACTTTTTTCTTCAATTAAAATTATTAACATCGCTTGGATTTGGTGACAAATTCTTGAGTTAAATTAACAAAAGATGATAATAAAAGCATTGTTTACGCAGTAACTATAATTGTTAATTAATTTCAACTTTGGCAGTACAACATGTTTTAATTCCAACAAAGAATACATGCATGGTTTCCTATTAAAGCAGTTGACGTAATAAAGGCATGATTGACTCCTGGATATGTACACCTGATGGTGCATTATTTATCACTGATCAATCGATACTGACAAATAATTGTTGATTTAAAGATAGTTAATTAGCTGACATAATTAGTTCAGGCTTAAGCTAAATAATGATATTTATGCTAATACAGATTGTACTGTAAAATGTAAACAAAAACGGTCGATCAATTGTTAGCAAGTTGAAGGCGAATAACAGAAAAAAATGTCTTGGGCAAATTGCCAAGTAAATTATTCCAACATTAATCTATAGCCATGCATTTTATACGATTAAATCGATTATTATTAAGAAAAATATAAAATTTAAGCCGAATTTTAGATGCTAATACAAATATTTTGACACATTTATATGTGAGGGTGCTTAACCATTTGTTATTTCAGCCACTTTTTGTACTAGTGTTGTTTACATTTTCGATAAATGCTAATTTGTGGCTAAAATTTATCTAAAATATTAATTTATTTGACATTCGAAAAATGGCAATTGATCACCAGTACTTAATTTGACTGGAACATCTTTTGTTTTATACCTTTCAGTAAAAAACGTAATTACGAGTTGAATTTGATAGCTTTTTCCAAAATGCACAAAATCAAAAAATCTGATTAACAGATTACATAGTGTTTGGCATAAAGAGGAGTAAAACGCCAAGAAAAATCTACCAGCCATATTTATCACTGCATGGATAATTCATGTACAGTTTATTTAGCTTTGCTGACATAATATAGCAAATAACCACTTTGGTAATTCAAAAAAATAAATATCATTATATTTCGTTGCTTTATGTTTAAAGGAAGCTTATTCAGCCTTTGTGGATGTGCATGCCAATCATGATGATGATGCAACTAATGTTCAATAGATAGAAAAGCATATTGAGTTTTAAAATATTAATAGTTTATTGACTTAAATTATTTTAGACATAAATCACAGACAAAATGGACTGAAGAATATCAAACATTGTGAACAAGTTTAAACAAAACCGGTGTATAAGCATGACATGAATTCAATCTTAATCCCTATTATGCTAATGAGAACGATAAATGAGAACCCATCAATCGAGGCCAATAATCAGAGCACCTGAAAATGTACAACATTTAAGATTTTGCCGACATAAGTGTGCTATCAATTTTCCCGCACAAGAAAAATGCGGTCAATTCCACTACCATAAGAAAAGCACTGCGCAAAATGATTCGTCATTTGAGATCGATAAGTGTATGGTGTGAGTTCAACAATTTTCTAAGGTAGATTATGCTTTTCAAACTCAAAAGGTTGTAAAACGACCATGCATATTGCAACAAAACATAGGACATGGAATTCAAAATATAAAAAATGGCGAAAAAAAATTCTAAAATGCAGAGCACACCAAACAATTTATACAACTTACAATTATTAGCTTTTTTGAATTGATTAATTCGTTCACGATAAAATTTATTGACAAAAAAAATAGTAATGAAAATAATATTATTACTAATAACAATAATTACTATAATAATTATTACTACGATTAATAACATTACTAATATTAATAATAATTACTGTAATTATTATTATTAATATTAATATTATTATTATTAATAATATTATTATTATTAATATTATTATTATTATTATTATTATTATTATTATTATTATTATTATTATTCTACTACTACTACTATTACTACTACTACTACTAGTAGTAGTAGTAGTAGTAGTAGTTGTAGTAGTAGTAGTAGTAGTAGTAGTAGTAGTAGTAGTAGTAGTAGTAGTAGTTGTTGTTGTAGTAGTAGTAGTAGTAGTAACAGCAGTAGTAGTAGTACTAGTAGTATTAGTGGTGATGTTTGTAGCAGTAGTAGTATTAGTATTACTAGTAATATTAATAATATTATTGTTAGTAGTATTAGTAGTAGTAGCAGTTATATATTAATAACAAGGGTAATATAAATGAATGGAAATGAAATAATTACAATTATTCTTTATTAGATATATAATGATCGTTGGACTCGACTTCCTGCTTGAACCAGTCGAACTACATCTAAAACCTTTCATCATTTTAAAATATTACGGCGTTGAAAAATTTCAAAAATCTTCATTTGTGTACAACGTTAAAAGGCAAGGACAAAAATTGCATTTGTATTCATTTATTAAAATACTCATTTAGCACTTTTCATTAAACTAGAGTTTTCACTGAAAACTCTCAATTTTCAAATACATTTGTTTTGATGGCTATTAACATATTTTTAACGTTGACTAACGGTAGTTCTGCTGCGTTTTTAGACGAATAGTTAAATACAATGGGATTGGTGTTTAATTCAGCTACGAAAACATGGTTTAAAGAATTATTATCACAACACGCTCTATCAATTATTTTTTAATTGTTTTGCCTAAATATATATACATATATATAAACATATATATACATATGTATATATATATATTTATATGTGTGTGTGTCTGCATTTAAATTGTGCAGACGACAGTTCTAGCTAAATACAATTTATGCAAGACGACTTGAGATGAGAGCCGCATATCTAATTTTAGTTTGCATATATACGCAATGCGATTTGATCCTCGCGAATCAGTTTGCTGTCGTACTCTGATGTTGATCATGGAAGGTCGAAAGGCATCAGTGTGTGCGACTGGCAGTAGTTTTGCTGTGTTGTTCGCCGACCTATTAAATAAAATTATTCCATATTCTTTGACCAAATATATAGTGGTTAAAGGGCGTAATACCGGCTCCTACTGATGAGTCGCCAGTAAGCACTGAAACGAATGTGCATGAGACTATACTTTCCGTTCATGCTGCCTTTGGTTTATCCTTCTGGTCACAACTGAACTAATTTGTTACTAGGTTCGCAAAACCTAATACATACTTACATATATATTAGTTCTTCGCAACAAACAGTATTTAACTGTAATATATTGAATTGAATGATGTCATGCTTACCGCGAAATGTGATAACTGATATCGATCAAGGCCAGAGTGTATGGATTTACTGAAGTAACAGGTGTTCAGAAATTGTTGTAATTCTCAATTTCGGTGGAATATAGCATAAATTGATATCCATCATGTTGGTACCATGTTCCGACTCGGAAACCATAGTGTTAGTACCATGTACCTTTTCGGTACAATAATGTTGATATCAGTTACTAACACAATAGCCATAGTGTTAGTATCCTCTACAGACTCGGTATATATATTATATAGTGTGAGTTAGCGTTGAAGTCGCATTGTCGTTGACTTTAGATGATGTTAGCTTCACTATTGCAGGTTTACACATTCGTCTTGGAGATTGTACCGTCCTATTATTCCACATTCTTCTACCAAATATATAGTGGTTAAAGGGCGTAATACCGGCTCCTACTGATGAGTCGCCAGTAAGGACGAAACGAATGTGCATGGGATTATACTTTCCGTTCATGCTGCCTTTGGTTTATCCTTCTGGTCACAACCGAACTAATTTGTTACTAGGTTCGCAACACCTAATACATACTTAAATAAAATTGGATTGGTGTTTACTTCAAGCTCGCAAACTTGATTTATAGAATTGTTAACTTTGTTGATGCCTTTATGATCTTTTTATATAATATCTCTCGAAAAAACAAAATAAAAATTTATATTCATACTTGAAAATACGGCATGACAAAATTTGCAGTTTCTTTAAATCAAGTTTGCGAGCTTGTATTAAACACCAATCCCATTGTATTTAACCAGTCGTCGAACAACATAACAAATCTACCGCCAGCCGCAACGCACTGACGCGTTTCGACCTTCCATGATCATCATCAGAGTACGACGGAAAACTGACTATCGAGGATCAAACCGCATTGAATAAATATGGAGATCAAATTAAAATATGCGGTTCTCACCTCTAGCAGTCTCGCATACATTGAACTTGACTGGAAATGTCGGCTGCCAAATTTCTATGCCAGCTTGAAGTAAAAACCAATCCCATTGTATTTAACTAGTCGTCGAAGAACATAATAAAACTACCGCCAGCCGCAACACACTGACGCGTTTCGAGACTGCGAGACTGCTATAGGTGAGAGCCGCATATTTAAATTTGATCTCCATATATATTCAATGCGGTTTGATCCTCGATTTTCAGTTTGCCGTCGTACTCTGATGATGATCATGGAAGGTAGAAACGCGTCAGTTCGTTGCGGCTGGCGGTAGTTTTGTTATGTTGTTCGACGACTGGTTAAATACAATGGGATTGGTGTTTACTTCAAGCTCGCAAACTTGATTTAAAGAATTGTTACCACCACCCGCGCAATTAATTATTGTTAGATTGTATTGCCTATATATGTATATGTGGCGAAAGCTGCAAACAGTTAATGTTCGTGACTGCATAGAAATTGTGCAGCCGTCATTTCCAGTCAAGTTCAATGTATGCAAGACTGCTAGAGGTGAGAGCCGCATATCTAAATTTGATTTCCATATATATTCAATGCGGTTTGATCCTCGATAGTCAGTTTGCCGTCGTACTCTGATGACGATCATGGAAGGTCGAAACGCGTCAGTGCGTTGCAGCTGGCGGTAGTTTTGTTATGTTGTTCGACGACTGGTTAAATACAATGGGATTGGTGATTACTTCAAGCTCGCAAACTTGATTTAAATAATTGTTACCACCACCCGCGCAATCAATTATTGTTCAAATTTGTAGTTGCATAAATAATAATTTTGCCAAAAATTTAGACATTCTTTTTTTATTTTTCGAAAATGATTTAATGAAAATTTAGTTAAATTGGACAAAGGAAATTTTAACATTTATTAAAAAATTGGTCTGTAAAATTGTAGCAAGATTCCAAGTTCGAAGAAAAATTATGCGTAGGGAACTTTCACCGTGATCCAGTGGCGTAAATTTTGTTTATAGCTAGTTATTAATATTATTACTACTTGTAGAATGGGACGTAGGCAGTTCATTAAATTAAAAGTCCTTTATTGAGGTCATTTTGCGAAAAGAACATTGTCCAATATTTGTGTCAAGAAGTTCGAAACTCGATTGCTTAGTTGATATCGCTTAGATAAGGCTATTCTTTATCTACTTTTCTTAGACAATGTTGTTCCCTACTCTTGCCAGCAAACGGGGGGATACCAAACAGTGGGCTAAAATAAAGGTGATCTTCAAGCTTTTAATCAGTATGAATGCACTTTCGTTTTTGAAAGTGTTATCAAGCTTATAACACAGGTCAGTATTGACAATAATTTGTAACTGCCACATCTACATTGCGGAAATACTGACATTTACTGGAACCTATTTTTTTAAATTCTGATTACTTCTTGCAAGCCAGAAGTGAAACTGCTTAAGCTCGTTGCAATAAGGCATCTGCAAAATCTGGATATTTCTTAGGTTAGTGACTAGTATTTTATGGTATGACATTTTTAGTTTTATTAAATTTTAATAAATTATTAACTATAATTACTGGATTTGGCCTTCAAACATCAACCGTAATTTAGGAATTTATTGTTCTCTAAAATATTCTTCTTGTGCATTCATAAGGTTTTCTCTTCAAAGGTGTTCTATTTTAAACTTTACCAACATTAACCACTCAGTCAATGATGCATTTGGATGAACGGGGACTAACCTTGTTTCAAAATAGGCCTTAAGTGAATCAGATATTGATAACGCGATTGGTGATAAAATGTATTTAAATAAAGTTTGCAGAATTGTGTTGAACACCAACCACTTCGTATTTAAAACTTCGCCCGTACCACCAAGTTTTTTCACATTTCATAGCCTCCAGTGAAGCTGGAAGTGAAAATATTCAGGATTAACAACAACCAATTGTCCTTATATAATATATATATATATATATATATATATATATATATATACATATATATGTTACATATACGAACATTGATCATTTTATATATAATCATTTACATATATATATTTTAGGTGATATAAATATTGGAATAATAAATAAATAATTAGATTAATATAAATAGAGGGAGAAGAAAAGAAGAAAAAATAGGAAAAATAATTTATTTATTATATATATATATATATATATATATATATATATATATATATATATATATATATATATATATATATATATATATATAGATAGATGTATGGTCTCATACTGTTGCTTATATTCATATATATGTTTTTATACATATTGACATGTATTTTATATATTGATATAAAGTGTGACTAACGTAATAAATAAATAATAATAATAAGAAAATATTCATGGTTAACAGTTACCAATTGTCCTTCATATATATATATATATATATATATATATATATATATATATATATATAAAGCTGTTACGATATTATATTTAGATATGTATGTATAAAGGTATAATGAATTATTTTAGTCATATGAGCATATATTCTTATGCAATTATTTCTAGGAGTTGATTAACTTCGCATTGTGCTTACGATTAATTTTGAAAACCATTAGTTTGTCCATATTCTCTCTACCTTTATCTCTTTAATCTTTGACCTAAGCGTCGCTATAACATTCACTCTCTTTCCATATAAGTAACTTTCTGCACTATATTTAAACTTATTTGTTCCTATGTGCGCAATACCTCATACGCCATTGTATACATTAGAGTTCCCGGCTTTAAATAAAATACAGCATTTGACAGTCAAGTTTTTCGTTTTATCAGTTTTGAATTTTGATTACCGTGACATAGTAAGAGTACAGTTATAAAAAAAGAAGGCTCGATACTTTATCTCTCCCCTACAACATTCTGCACACGAGATGAGATTATGTATACCGGGAATTTGATATAGCTGAGGTAAGGAATGCTCTGCTAATTACAAATAGTTGTATATATATATATATATAGTTATTTAGTGAGGGCATTCATGTGCGCTAGACATATGTGCTCGAAAGTTTTTAAAACACATCATAATCAGAAAATACACTGGGGAGTATAAAAATCAAAGTAAATGAAAATTTAGCTGGTACATTGTGTTCTATTTATTATTTTCAATTTTCTCTTAAAGAATGCATACAGACATAAGAAATGTCTATATTACCACAAGAATGAAAAATGATCCTTGATGAATGTAAGAAATTTAAAATACAGTGAACAAGATTGCACTCTGTAGGGCGTTACTACTCTTCGGTATAAAATTTCTTTAAAAAATTATGAAACCGATCCCATTGCATATAACCTGTCGAATAACATAGCAAAATTACCGTCAGTCACACATAATGACGTGTTTCTAACTTCCACGATCATTATCAGAGTACGAGGGCAAACTGAGTAGTGAGTATTCACTGTTTATATACAATGGGATTGGTGTTTACTTCATGTTCGCAAAATAGTTTTAAAGAATTAGTATTACTACCCGCGCAATCAATGGTTGTTTAATCGTATTATTTAAACAAATATATGGCAAAAGCTGGAAAACGGTAACGATCGTTAGTGCAAAGAAATTTCGCACCCTGTATTTCCAGTCAAGTACCATTTACGCGTGACTACTAAATTTGAGAGCCGCATATCTAATTCTGCATTCCATATATATGCATCACGGTTTCATTCCCGCTAGTCAATTTTCCGTCGTACTTTGGTGATGATCATGGCAAGTGGAAACGCATCAGTATGTGTAGTTGACTTCATTTATATTGGTTGGGAGTTTATGCGGATTCCCACAGAATTTATTATACGTTCACCGTCTAGCTGAGATTTAATTATCCCTAACTCCGCATTCAAAGAGTTCATTATGGCATAAAATACTCTTACTAAGTTTTTAAATAGTCAAAAACCATTTTTAAATTCAGCACAAATGCTTTAGTTTTAATCAATTATTTAAAGGCGTTCTCTCGTAGAAAGCGCGATCGTTTAGTAAAACAAAATACAAATATATTTTATTTCATATTCATTTCTGCGGCTCAAATGCCCCTTCCATCATTGTCCTGACTGCTTCTTAATCAGACCTAGATATGATAATTGGAGCGTTTTTGGCCTCAAACTTAACTACTGTTACACCTTCCCTTCCAGTTATCAGTCGGCCTTGGCACCCTACCTAAACAATCAAGTGGGATAGATCGTGGTCCATTAGGCATGCTAACAAAAACTTTTGTGCTCTGCGTGCAAATTTTTCACACGATACGGATCATAATTGACAGCCTGTAATGCCATCATCTACACCTTCGCGAAAATTATACAGTCGCCGACTCTTAGGCGAGTGCGTGTAGCTTGTCTTACATAGGCTATTCACAGTGTGGCTCCACATAATTAGTTAGTTGTCTTGGGCGCTCCCGAATATTCTCTGTGTTGTAGCGCTGCTGGGATCCATGTATTACGGGTTCATCTGGCATTTTGATATACCCTCCTTAAACTATGGTTTTTGGAGCAAATCCTGTTGCTGTTGATATTGTAAATCGTATGACCCGCTCGACCAAATATAATTTGTCACTCCAGGACCCCGGGGTCTCGAGGCACCAAAATCACTTTACCTCGTTCATCGTCTGGTGTGCTCGCTCAACCTTGCCGTTGGTCTGCGAGTGGTAAGTGGTTGCACAGGAATTTTTTGTGTCAAGGTTTTTGCACCACTGATTAAATTCTCCCTATTCGAACTGTGCACCCTGGTTGGTAACAATAAATTGTGGTGCACAAAAGCGATTAAGCCATCGCTCTTTAAGCACTTTATAATCTTCTCCGTGGTGATTTTCTTCAGTGGTAAAATCTCGTCTCATCGGGTAATATTTTCGACCATGGAAAACACTTAGGCTACTCCACCACGAGCAACCGGCAGTAGACCTACCATATCAATATTCATTGAAAGCCATTGGTGTGATCTTTTCCCTATTTTGTGGTATACAACACTTAAAAATAGTGCACTGTTGACAATATCTAAGAATTCTTTTTGACATAACAGGCCAATACAATCGAGACGGCAATGTCTCAATGAGGCGCCCGGCGCCGAGATGTCCCATCGTTTCATGCCAGAAAGCCATCAGTTCTTTTGTTATAGACTCCGGCACAATCCATTGCACTGGTTGTCCTTCTTTTTGCACCAGTAGGCCGTTTCGCAAGTTCAACAATTTATATTGCACGAACACCAGTGTGCCGTTTTTTAACTTATTGACTATTTCCTGGCATGTGGCATAATTTTCCCGGGTTTCAGTGACATTTATAAGTGGCGAAACTCGAACAGCGGAAATTTTGCTGAGCGCATCGGTAGCATCATTCTCGATAGCAGCTCTATGATGAATTGTTACATCGTATCCTTCAATGGCTCGGTGTACTCGTTTCTTCTCAATACCCTGTGATCTCCAATACACTAGAGCTTTATGATTTGTAAAGACGTCTATATGTCCACCAATGACAAAATACGTAATTTTTTTTAAATGTCCATTATACGGTGGTAATTCTATTTTCTTTGACGGTATATTTTTGCTCCGCCATTGTAAATGTGCGACTTACATATTCCGCCTGATGCCCGTCCGATTGTAATATTGTTCCTATGCCATTTACTACCTTCCCGGAAGTTCAAAATACTTTCGTCTATTAATTTCTTTTTACATGGGATAACCGCTTCTTCTTTGGAACACTTTATGTGCGTTCATTAGACCAAATGGTACGAGAGTGAATTGGATATGACCTTCGGTACCTGCACCGCTAATTTCTACCAGTCTTCGGGCCGACGGCCAATTTGCCAAAATCCCTGTTTAAGATCAAGCACGGCAAACCATTTTCCTGCCGCTAGCTGTTGGAACAGATCACACAGAGCCGGCACGGGATACGGGTCAAGTTTAGTCACCTAGTTTAATTGTCGGAAATCAGCCGCCGGTCGGAGCGAACCATCCTTTTTCGTAACTTAGACCATGGGAGCTCGAAAAACTGATGAGGATGATTAAAGAATGCTGAGCTCTATTTTCTCTTGTCTTGCTGAAGTCGCTGCTGCTAGTTTTTTGGAGCATTATGTACACCTGGTGGTTTGTAACCTTCATTTAAGTGAAGTTATAATTTGAAACGATCGACCGTTGATCCTGAACATTGACTGCAATGAGGGAGTTGAAATGTAGTGTTTTATTGTCTTTGAAACTCTCTCCGCCACACGGGCAGACACTGCTCTCCTTCTGCACCTGTATATGGACTTTATGGAATTCGTACTTTTCGACCTCGAGAAGCATATACGTTTATTTTTAAAATTGACCGTCTTAGCCAGTTTTCTAATGAAATCGAGTCCTAATAGGGACGTTTAAGCATTTGCTACAAGAAAAGATATATAGTTGGTCTCGTCATTTATTAATAATTTAGCGTCCCTTTCGCCAAGAGCCACCATCGTCGCGACCGATTCCTGATACACATTTTTTCTCATAAGTTTTATTTTTTTTAAGGGTCAAGTCATTGGTTATACCGACAAATTAACTCCTCTATCAAATTGCATTATTACTGGCTGTCCATTGAAGAGTTCTAAAAATTTAACTTTAATAAAAATCCTTACGTGTGGCAATGTTTCCTTTATTCTTTTTCTTTGAAGGCCATCTGATTATGAACATTTTTTTGGATCCTCTGATCTTCTCTCGATCTACAAATTTGAGCATTCACAGGATTCATCTTTTGAGTATGATTCCGACTAACATTATTTGTGAAATGGTGGATCTTATTTCCCCAGTGAACTGCCCGTTATCTCGGAGAACTATACTTATTATTATACCCCTAGGCGATGTATTCGTCACAATTCGTGTCTTTATATATTGACTTTGCGTCCAAGCCACTTTCTGCTGCCGTCCGTCCCGGGTTTCAAGATTATGCCGGGAAGAATTCCAATAAGGTATGTCGCTCCTGCCGGATGTTGTAACGGGACTCATGCGTGGAGTCGCAGCAGCCAATTTGTTGATCATCATGGCCGAACTTTGAAGAGCCTGAGTTCTTTCTTCCAGGCCTCCCTGCGCGCTCGATATTGCGCCATATCTGGTAGGATCCAGCAGCATAAACATGATGGCCTCATGCGGTTGCAACCCGGGAAAAGACTCAGTTAGCTTGGACAACCACCGCTTGATGTGTGCCATGGTATCAAGGGACATCTCACCCAGTAATGTTTTCAGTCTGTACAATTCTGAAAACACCTCCTGAGGCCTGGCTCGGAAGTGATCCAACACTCGTCTTTTATATTCTTCATACGTCAGGTCGACAGGCAATTCTAATTGGACTGCAACTGTCCGGTCAACTAATTCCTGGACAGCCACGCGCACAATAGGTGCTTCTAATGAAATTTCTTGCACTCAAACAGTATCTTCAATTAGGTTTTGCGAACCTAGTAACAAATTAGTTCAGTTGTGACCAGAAGGATAAACCAAAGGCAGCATGAACGGAAAGTATAATCTCATGCACATTCGTTTCGTGCTTACTGGCGACTCATCAGTAGGAGCCGGTATTACGCCCTTTAGCCACTATATATTTGGTAGAAGAATGTGGAATAATAGGACGGTACAATCTCCTAGACGAATGTGTAAACCTGTAATAGTGAAGCTAACATAATCTAAAGTCAACGACAATACGACTTCAATGCTAACTCACACTATATAATATATATACCGAGTCTGTAAAGGATACTAACACTATGGCTATTGTGTTAGTAACTGATAACTTTTTTAAATCGATGAGTACCGGATACTAACACTATGGTTTCCGAGTCGGTACATGATACCAACCTGATGGATATAAATTTATGCTAAAGTTCACCCAAATTGAGAATTACAACAATTTCCGAACACCTGCTACTCCAGTTAAACCATACACTCTGGCCTTCATCGATATCAGTTATCACATTTCGCGGTAAGCATGACATCATTCAATTCAATATATTACAGTTAAATACTGTTTGTTGCGAAGAGCTAATATATATGCAAGTATGTATTAGGTTTTGCGAACCTAGTAACAAATTAGTTCAGTTGTGACCAGAAGGATAAACCAAAGGCAGCATGAACGGAAAGTATAATCTCATGCACATTCGTTTCGTGCTTACTGGCGACTCATCAGTAGGAGCCGGTATTACGCCCTTTAACCACTATATATTTGGTAGAAGAATGTGGAATAATAGGACGGTACAATCTCCTAGACGAATGTGTAAACCTGTAATAGTGAAGCTAACATAATCTAAAGTCAACGACAATACGACTTCAATGCTAACTCACACTATATAATACATATACCGAGTCTGTAAAGGATACTAACACTATGGCTATTGTGTTAGTAACTGATACCTTTTTTGAAATCGATGAGTACCGGATACTAACACTATGGTTTCTGAGTCGGTACATGATACCAACCTGATGGATAGAAATTTATGCTAAAGTTCACCCAAATTGAGAATTACAACAATTTCCGAACACCTGTT